>BJCM01003778.1:0-39538 GCA_018326385.1 Flaveria bidentis | reverse complement strand
TTATACCCAGCCCTAGTTTCGCAAAATGTCACGTTTAGTCCCCGATCTTAGCCCTCGGGTTTCCAAATTTGTTTCGGTTGAAAACGACATTGATTAGGCTCGTTATATTAATGACAAAAATGTAATTAATGGTATTTGTAACTTGAAAATGGTTTTATTTATAATAATAATTTATATAAAATGGTGTATTTTATGGTGATGATAGTAATATGTGTAAAGGTTTAAATGACAGTAATGCAATGGCAAAGGCATAGACGTATCCACACAGGTAGTTCATAAGGATGAGGAATAACCGATTAACAAAAGATAACAAAAACGCGTCAATAGACGGACCTTTTGGTGACGGATGTCACACTACCTTAAACTTGTTTTCTAATCTAAGATATAATAATAATTAACAGAGATGGTTACACTGCTGTTTTTATTAAGTTTTGAGTAAATTTTATGAACCGTTCCTTTTGTGTTTATTTTATTAAAAGTATATTCTAATTTAATACAAATATAATAATATAAACTATAATTTGTTAATAAATAATTATTAACTAATTGTAATTTATATTATTAAAAGTTACGATAAAATTATTAATTTATATTTAATATCTATATTTAAAAAATAATATATATTAAAAAATATATGTGTACCTAATTTTATAGTAAAAATTAATTACAAAAAAATATCTTTTAACTTAGGTTTAGAATCTTAATATTTTAGAATTTTAATAATAGTCCATTAAGGGATAGAAAGACTAAAATACCATTGACTTAACAAATAAACTTAAGGCCCGTTAATATAAGGGACACAATATGTTATAAAAATATATATAAGGTATATGATTATAATACTTTTTGAATATAAATTAAGGACGATATCTACGATTTCTATAAACCCAAATGATGTTTTTTTTTTGTAATTTTGTCTTAAAAATAAAAAAATAACTATTTTGATATATGGTATACACATGTGTGAAATTTACAATTAAAAATCAACTAGTTTAGTTGGTTGTTTATGTATATAGCCCATACATGTGTGGGTAGGCAATACACAAAAAAATAAAAAAATAGTTTGATTGTTAATTTATGTATATAAATACACATGTTTAAATAAGATGTACAAAATAAAAATAATAAATGTGAAAAAGCTAATATGATTTAGTTTTTTATGGTATAACCTATATATGTATATGTAAGCAATACAATATTAAAAAAATGAAGCATTGATAAATAAATAATAACTAGTACTAAGCCTCCCGCGTTGCGGTGGAGAACATAAAAACGTGTCAAGTAACACAAACATCACCCCACCGTCAGCGACCAACAACACTAGACAAGCTCGTATTAGAAAATGAATAGAAATGAAAAATATAAAACTTAACAAAAGGTAGACCAAAAATTGTTAAATCACACACGTGAAACGTAAAACATTAAAAACTATGTTGATCTAGGACCCGCACGTTGTGACGGGGCTGTTAAACAGGAAAAAATAAACGTAAACGTTGAATCATACGTGCACGTTGTGATGTGTTGATCACGTTGTGATGTGTTGATTCGTAAAATTTAGATTGAAAAATAAAACAAAAATTTATAAAATATAAAAAATGTAAAGGACAAAGTTGAATTTGAAAAATTATAGGGGTTAATTACAAATATATAAAAGTAAAGTATTAGACTAAAAGTGAAAAGATTTAAAGATAAAAAAAACACCCCAAAGTGAGTACAATACATTAAACTTGAGGTACAAACATTGATGCATAATAATGTTAATAATTAGTAATATACATAATAAATCTCACATTTAAGTGTGTCACTAGAAAGCATAATACATCTTGCAAGAACAAAAAAGAAACAAAATACAAGTCGACACAAAATAGAAAACAAAATATATTCATATGTTTCGATAATGAAAAAAATAAAGAATATGCCATAGTTTAAAAAAGAAGAAAGGAGCGGATTGTTCAATTGCGGGTAAATATCAAGTTGTATTGCATATATAGATTTAAGAGAACAAATATAACAAGAATGGTATGTATATCAATAAATTGATGACGTGCATGTGTATAATGCATGATATGTATGTATGTACATATGATGTGCATATATTTTGGTGGATTTGGTAGCAAAGGTGATTTAGGTGGCCAGAAACATAAAGGCTAGAGTTGTTATAAAATCACTTAACAAACTAGAATATCATAAACCATCATTATGCTTTCTAACACATTAATATTTTGTGTGTCCGTAACACTAGCAGTACTTGTGGTGATACTTTTGGCCACCGTCTCACCACAACCCCATAGAAAACCATCACCAAAGCCATGGTTAGCCTTATCTTTATACATCCAACAACCACAAACCGCCAGTGTGCCTGACGCATACACTGCGGCGCCAGACAACACTGGCGCCTTGATCTTTCACCGTGTTTTAACTGAGGAGCCGAAGAATACATCAAGAGTCATTGGGAGAGCTCAAGGGTTTATCATACCAGTTGAGCAGTTTGCACACTCGGGGTTCAATATTATTTATCTTACGTTTGATACACGTGAATATTCGGGTAGTGTTAGCATTCAGGCTAGAAACATGGGCGGTGGTCGGAAAGATGAATTGAGTGTT
The DNA here is from genome assembly GCA_018326385.1 of Flaveria bidentis. Lineage (NCBI taxonomy): Eukaryota > Viridiplantae > Streptophyta > Magnoliopsida > Asterales > Asteraceae > Flaveria > Flaveria bidentis. The sequence goes on along the minus strand of BJCM01003778.1, from coordinate 36,934 downwards.
GTCGGGGGTACGGGTTCATTTGCTTTCGTACGTGGGATAGCGGTTGTAACACAGAAGGAGGATCACGATAGTAATCTTGTGGTACCGTATCATATTAAATTGCATCTGAAGTACCCTAATCGGTCTCGAACAATACCGGGATGAGTTCAATCCTCCGTATGGATCTTTTTATTCTTTATCAATTGTTAGTAACTTTTAGGGAACTTATACGAAGATGATGCATATTTTCCTCTATTTCATACACCCAAATAGCTCAAAGTAGTAATTCGTAGAAAATAATTAACTACATATTTTCCATACGTGTGTTATAGGTTTTTTCAAATGTGTTTTTATCAAGTTCGATTCGAATCAAATGTAATGTAAATCTATACATTCGACCGGTCTATAATTTTGCAACTCAAAAAAACAAATAAAATAATCCAAATAACTACAAAATTGTCGTTTCGACAAACATCTTTTAAGTGATAAATGTTTTAATCTATTTAAAGTAGGATTGTTCAAAAAGCTCGCGGCTCGCTCGAAAATAGCTCGCTCGAAATCGGCTTGGTTTGTAGACGAGCCGAGCTCGAGCCAAGGTCAGCTTAGCTCGTGGCTTGCTCGTTAGCTGACTCGTTGGCCCACTCTTGAGTTCGTTTATATTTAAACCTAAATTATAATTTATATACAATATAAATCAAAATTACATATCACATATTTTACAAAATACACTATACACATAATATAATTATTTTTGATATTTTGATATTTTAAACATATAGCGAGCAATTGTTTCATAATGAAATATAGCAATAATAATATTATTATTTTTTCTCCCCGGTCTACGCAGCTAGAGTTCGGCCATTATTCGTTCGACTCGACCGAAACTATGAAATTGAAGTTTGGTGGTGAAACTCAAAATACTAAAATCTAGTAGCCAAACTCAAAAAATTAAAACCTTACTATAAATAGTTTAGTGGTTAAACTCTAAGATCCTAAATTTTAGTGGTCAAAAAAATAAATCGGTGGCCAAACTTTAATACCCTAAACTTTAGTGGCTAAAGTCACATGCTATGCGGCAGGAGTTTGGTCAACTTTCTCACATGCAGGGTGACGTTACTTTGGTTGTTATTTGTCTAGTTTGTCGAAAACTATAAAATCGAAGTTTGGTGGCGAAACTCAAAAAAACTGAACTTTAGTGGCCAAACTTGTAAAGTTAAAACTTAAACTTCACTATAAATAATATAGTGCTCAAACTCTAAGATTTTAAACTTTAGTAACAAAAAAAATCAATGACTAAATTTAAAATCCTAAACTTTAGTGGCTAAAGTTAAATAAAAAGTTAGGAATAAAAATGCAAATACTTAAAACTAATGTAGATGAAAATTAGAATATTAAACAATTGTGGTTGAGAATTTTTCTTCAATAAAGATTTCTTAAAATAGATTTTAGACTATCTAGTGAATCCCATCTGTCTCTCAGGGTTAACAAACTAAGTAGATTGTACTGTCGGGTTTAACTACGCACTTAAAAAAATGATCGACATCATCAAGCACACCCCAATAAGATCTTCACCTAATCTACATTATGACCAATATCCAACACAAAGTCCGTGTATTGGATCATCCTAAGGTGTCATACTCGTCATGAGTTAAGTTGTTTCTTTTTCCTGCTTGAGATTATTGATGACACAAAGCTTCCTGCAAAAAGATCAATACCGAGTTCGAATCATGGAACAAAATTGATGCTATTTTTTTTACAATCGACATACAGAACACTATCGAACAAACTTTTACTTTGGAGTTTGGAAACTGAGTCCACCACTTTTGAAGTCTAGACTTGTCTTAAGAATCTCATCCTGAACAATAAGAGTTCTTATGTAACAACACTTAGAACATGAATTTATCAGCTTTATGCTTACATTCTTGCTCTCTTTCGAGACTTATAATTTTTGTTAATATGTATATTTTTTTACTTAATGTCATTTTTTTCACTTTATGATGTGTTACAAAGGAAATAATTATATAACCAAATTTTACTTTAATCTTATAGCGTAGATCATGTTCATTTGCTTTTAAATTGGTTTCCATGTTTTTGAACACTTATTTTTCACAACAACGTATGGTACTATTAAATTTCGAGCATGTCCTTACGATGTGTTTATTCTTATATGTGTTTCCATATGGATTTTGTTCAGATGGCCCATTGCGGAATGCGTATGATCACCCCTAGTATATATATGAAATGTGTATCTTATAATATAAATTATATAACCCGAATTATTATTGGGAGCTTGAAATTCATGTATTCCAATTCGATTTAGCAATTGAACTTGGAATTTGGTTTGATCGGATATTTAAAACTCGAATCCAAATTAATTCTTTGAATTCGTTTAAAACAATAATAAACACACGTACGTGACATAAGAAATTTTTTTTCTATACATCTTGATCCTACTAAGAAACCAATTAAAATGAACCCAATTTTATTTGTAAATAATACAGTAATAGACATTTTCTCTTCGACTTCAACAAGACTCCTAAAAATGAAGAGAACAACACGACTCCTAAATCACACATTTTGACCAACACAACAATTTTGACCAACACGACTCCTACAGATCAACAATCTCACTCACTATTCCTCACAGATCTGTTCATCATCTTCAAGCAATCGGATACAGGTAGCACGAATTGTACTTTAGCATAGGTCATCCGCCGGAAGAAATGGCGAAATCGAGCGCCGATGATCTGGAGCTCCGGCGAGCCTGTGAAACTGCAATGGAAGGAACTAAGCAGAAGGTTGTGTTATCGATCCGTGTGGCCAAAAGCCGCGGTATTTGGGGTAAATCAGGGAAAATTGGCAAGGGTCAGATGGCTAAACCTAGGGTTATTGCAATCTCCAGTGAGTTCTTCTCTTCATCTCTCTGTTTGCATTTGTTAATTATTGTTTTTATTCTGAATCACGGGTAGTTGATTGTTAAGAATCTGTTTGGGGCGAATTGGTGTGCATGATTTCATTGGTGATTTACTTGATCAGTTGATTTTGCTGCTAGGTGATATACTTTATGCTTTTGATTTGCTGAACTTTACTAATTAGTAGAATTTTAAAATTCTTTTGATGATGGCTGTTGAGTAATTCAGTGGTGCCACTTAGGTAATCTGATTCTTAGATTTTTGGAAGTGGTTAATCTGGTAATATAAGGAAAGGAATTCAAGAAGATGCATGGTGGAGATTGTGATAAGCACAAGCTCAAATTAATGGTGAAATCACACGAAGGAATGGTAGAATCAACCAGGGAGAGTTTCTTTTTCATTCCGAAATGGGGAAGATGATTCATTACATCACAGTTTCTACTGTAAATTTTCTTTCACTTATGTGGTTGTCCACCTTGGTCTTCGTTCTTTCTAGATAGCTGTTCGCACCCATCAGACTGTGGGTGATAAGCGTTGGAGTAGGCTAACTTGCAAGTTGCAACTGATGTTTGATGGACCTGGAACAATTCCTTCTAGAAATTACCGAGAAAATAGGATACTGATCAGAAATTGTGTTCTCAAGTTTATTATACAACATGGAGATGTTTTTTTTCTTTCAAGATATATGTGTGCCATGCTTCCCGCAGAGCTGTTGTTAGCCTGTTATGCAGTACAAGCGTGTTTGAATGCCAAAAAGTAGCAAACTTGCTTGGTTTGTCAACTAAAATGCATGCCATCCTGTCTTTGGCATGCCCTCAAAGTCCAGGTAGATGACAGCACCAAATTTTTGTGGGATCTATTTGGGTTGTAACCGCCCAGATGACGCACCAGTATGACAGTTTTATATTACACTGCAAGGACATATGAGGCATTCTCTCACAAAGTTTCTGATTTGAGCTTGCAAGTTGCATCCCTTTGTAATTTACAGGTTTGGATGCGTGGTTTGTGGCACGAACCACTGCAATACTGTATGACTAACTGCACTGGCATGTAAACCTTGATGAGATCCAACTTGAGACATCACCTACTACTAAAATGACCTTCCCCAGCAAAATCACTTCTTTTTAAAGGTGTTGCTGTAGATGAGTATGTCATAAATAGGGAAAAAGACTAGGACAAGCTTTCTCAAATAGGCCTTGAAAAATAAAAACAACTCTGACAGCTGTTAATCTTTGATTGTTCATACATTCCGTAAGTGACATAATAGAGATGTTATGTGGCAATGCGACATCCGGCACTAGCTTGGACAATCCCCCTATTCTAACTAGGAAAGAGAAATTAAGAGGCCAAATGTACCGATAATTAGAAAAAAACTTAAGTAATATATACATGTATATTTTTTTTGAACGGCAAATGTGCGACCCCACTTCGGAGATATGTGGTATCTTAACTAGCTCCACCTATTTGTTTCCGGTTGGCATGGCACCCCAACTCCCTCAGGAGGAAACCCACAAGTAAACCCCCTGGTTCAATCCAGAATATATGTACAAATATTCATGTAGATATGTACATCTATATGTACGTGTGTACACCTATATGTACCTATATACATCTATACATGTATATATCTACATATATACATGAATATATGTACATATTTACATGTATATATGTACATATATTCATATAGTCATGTAGATTTGTACATATATAGATGTATATATATATATATGCTAAGCTAGAACTCGTATTACATGGGTTGAATAAAATAATATTAAATAGAATATTGGATAGTTAGTTTTAAGATTTAGAAACTAAGAAAGGGTAGCTAGAAACAAACTTATTTATTAGGTGAAGAAAGAGAAGCGGGAAAATTGAATTATAGTAATAAAGATTTAGGAATTAAGAAAGAGAGCAGGATACAAAATTGTTTATTAGGTGAAGAAAGAGAAGCAATAAAGTAAATGAGGGCTCATAGAATTGTGACAAGTGGTGCCCTCATTTACTTGTTTATTATTCATACATACATATATATATGTGTGTGTGTTTATTTATATTATATATATATATATATTTTTTTTTGTGTGTATATATATGTGTGTGTGTGTATATATGTATGTGTGTGCATATGTATGTATTTATGTGTATATATATTTTATATCTATGTATGTTTGTGAGTTTTGTTCTAAAATGGTGTTGGTGGAAAAATTATTTACCAAAGTGGGTGATTTGAAATTTATTTACCAAAATGGGTATTTTTGATTTTTTTTTTCTCACTTATTATATTAAATTGAAAAGTTTGTGTTTAATAAGTTATAATTTAGAAAGATGAAGGAAAAAGTTTCTAAAATTGTTTGGTGAGTGATCAAAATGAAATTCTAACTGAATCAACATAATCTTTTTAACCGCTTGTAATATTCTTATAAAAGATATTTGATAGGTCATGATCATAAAAATTCTTTGATAGTCGCATTGGTTAATAACAAAAAGTAAAACTAAAGTTCTTTTTCTTGTTGAATCTCACTTTAATAGTTTGGATACAATTCCTCTATCAAGAACAAAATAAGTTTGATCTTTATGTATTTGTGATTTATGCAGCAGAAGATAAATCTCAACAACCTAAGGCTTATCTCAATGTATTGAAGTATTCAAATGGAGGAGTTCTTGAGGTACATAATTTCTATTATGTGTCTATTTCTTTCTAGTTTAATAATCACATTATTTAACAATTACTATTACTTAAACATTTATAGCCTGCAAAACTATACAAGCTGAAGCATCTCTCAAAGGTGGAGGTTTTAACTAATGACCCTAGTGGATGCACATTTATGCTGGTAATGCTTCTTTTTCAGGGTAATGGTATTATTTGTTGATCATATTAGATAGGCTGCACATTGAATTGCTTAATCGGTCTATCTTACTTTAGGGTTTTGACAATCTTAGAAGTCAAAGTGTCGCTCCTCCACAATGGACCATGCGAAATATTGATGACAGGTACTCTTACCTAAAGTTATAAGTCTACTTAAATCATAATAACATTAAAAAAAGTATGCAATTATAATGTATTTTCTTATGTTTTAGGAACCGTCTCTTGCTATGTATATTAAACATGTGTAAAGACGTATTGGGCCATCTACCAAAGGTTGTGGGTGTTGATGTAGTAGAAATGGCTCTTTGGGCCAAGGTATGTACTAATTTTATGTTATCTTGCCTTTGCTTCGTTTTAGTTAGAGGTGGCTGGATGCGTCGGTCAGGAAAGTCGAGTAATGAGCCAAAACGGGTCAGGTTGTTAGGAATCAAGCGACGCAACAGAACCAACACACGAACATGCATAAATGAATATCACGTAGAAAACAGAAAATAAATGACACAAGGATTTAATGTGGTTCGGTCGGTGTGACCTACATCCACGGGTTGCAACTAGGGTTTTCTTTATTTGCTCAGTACAAAGATTACAAATACATGATAGGTTATATATAGAGACTAATTAGGGTTAACAACTTAATGATAAGAAAACTAAACATGGGCCCAAGCCCAAATCCTTCACAAACCCAACACGGGTTGACCCACAAACTCTTTGTTATCAATCAATTACACATTTTTGAAAATGAGTTAGGGGGTAAAACTTTTGGCACCTCTTGATCTGTTTAGCCAACTGAACCATGTTTTATAGCTGATATGTTTGTTTAATCATTTTGAGATAAAAACATAAACCAAATCAGCCCTTTGCCATCCGTAGTTATAGTTGAAGAACTTTATATTCACTATCTATTACTTTTAATGTAGCTTCTAACACTTCTAATTTTGTAGGAAAATACACCTGTAGTTTCAAAGAAACGAAATATTCAAGATGGGCCTGTCCCCGCTGCTGATGTCGTTGCAGAAAGTGACATGAAGGTTACAGTTGAAAAAGAGCTTGTTTCTCAAGCAGAAGAAGAGGACATGGAGGCTCTTTTAGGCGTGTATGTTTATTTACTTGTTCCTAAATTAATTACATTTGTATGTTTTATAAAACAGTGATTCTATAATAAAATGATGACATAGAACCTTGGTGATGCGATTATTCTCAGATATGTGATGGGTATTGGGGAAGCCGAAGCCTTTTCTGAACGGTTGAAACGTGAGCTTCATGCTTTGGAAGCAGCAAATGTGCATGCCATATTGGAAAGCGAGCCTTTGGTCGATGAGGTCAACTTTCATTTTAGCTTGATTTGACGGATTGTTTTATACCTTTCACAACATTGCGAATGTAAAAGTAATGTTTAAAATTTTTCCTGCTTAATGTCCTGCAGGTGCTGCAGGGGCTTGAGGCAGCCACAATTGCTGTCGATGACATGGATGAATGGCTTGGGATTTTTAATATTAAACTTAGACATATGAGAGAGGACATTGAATCAGTATGTATATAATTTTAAATATTTCTCAAGATTTCTTGGGTGTGATTAATAATGTTCCTTTTTTTTTAAATCACAGATAGAAACACGCAATAACCAGCTGGAAATGCAATCTGTAAATAATAAAGCTTTAATTGAGGAACTGGATAAGCTTCTTGAGAGACTGCGTATACCATCGGAGGTATGGGTTAGGTAATGGGTCACCTTGAGTTCAGGTCAAATAGGGTAATTCTTGGGTTAGGTTGAGCTGACCTGAGTGTTTTGTTCGTGGTGTGGTCAGACATGATTATGGAACTACAGAAGTACATTATTTCAGTAATGATCTTTTTTTTCCAATATGATTTAAGAGGCTTTATGCATTGAAAATACACTCTGGGAGAGTATTGACAGATTCAAACCACCTGACATGTATCATTGTTAGCCATTTTTTTATATTTATATTTTATTATCAGTCTAGTAATTCTGTGATTGTTGCAGTATGCAGCATGCCTAACAGGAGGCTCCTTTGATGAGGCCCGCATGCTTCAAAATATTGAAGCATGTGAATGGTTAACAGGTGCATTACGTGGCCTCGAACCACCTAATTTGGATCCAAGTTTTGCAAACATCAGAGCGGTATGTATAGTTTCTTCTTTCTTTTTCATTTGCAATTCTTTGTTTATCAAAATATATAAAAAAACATTATTTCATTAATTTACAGGTCAGGGAAAAGAGGGCAGAACTTGACAAATTAAAAACTACTTTTGTTCGCAGAGCTTCTGAGTTTTTAAGAAACTATTTTGCTAGTTTGGTGGATTTCATGATAAGTGATAAAAGTTACTTCTCTCAGGTTGGTTCCATAGGCTTTTGTTTATAATTATTTATTATGTTTTAAGGCATTGGAATTTTGAATCTGGTGGTGGTTTGCATTCGACAGAGGGGGCAACTAAAGAGGCCTGATCATGCTGATCTTCGATTTAAATGCAGGACTTATGCTCGCCTTTTGCAACATTTGAAGGTCAGTTGATATAAATTTATAATTAGAGGTGTCAATTTCAACCCATTCATATATGAATGGGTCAATTTGGGTTTGTATTTTACTGAACCAAATCACTAACTTCTTTTAAAAAAGCTAATCGTCTAATGGATCGAAAGCCCAAAGTGTATTTTTTAATTCATACAACCTTCTAAATGACTTTATACATAAATTTAGATTATTTTTATACAATAGTTTGGTAATCATATTTAAGAAATTATTGATTTTGATTTTTTCTTATAAGCTGGCCAAAATCTGACCTGATTTGACCTATACCCATTTGGATCCATTATTCTCACAACCCTGTCCATTTTACCATCCCTAACAATCATCTATAAATAATATTATTAGACTTATTAATATTTGTGTTTTAGATCTTAATTACTTACTGTTATTTGCAGAGTCTTGATAAAAATTGTCTAGGTCCTTTGAGAAAAGCTTATTGTAGCTCCCTTAACTTGCTTCTACGGCGTGAGGCAAGCATAAACTTCAATCTTCTATGATATAAAACAATGAACTTAAAAAAGATTTTATTTTAAAGTTATAATTTTTTTCAGGCTCGTGAATTTGCTAATGAGCTTAGAGCTAGTACTAAAGCATCAAGGAACCCAACTGTCTGGCTTGAGGGTTCCAGTGGTTCAAATCAAAATGTAAACAATGCAGACACTTCAACAGTTTCAGATGCATATGCGAAGATGCTCACCATATTTATCCCACTCCTTGTTGATGAGGTTATTAATAAATTTGACAGTCCTTATCATATTTATGAGTATTGTTAGTTGTGTCAGAAAATGCTCTAATTATCATCATTTATTATTGCAGAGTTCTTTTTTTTCACACTTCATGTGCTTTGGAGTTTCTGCGCTCGCTCCACCAGGAAGTCCCGCCAATGGTGACGATAATGAAGATGATTTAGGGATTATGGATATTGATGATAATGACACCAACACCAACACCAACACCAACACCAAAAGTAAAATATATGCATGCATATCTAAATATTTAGTCATCCGTTTAATTTATATTATCATTGACCTCTATACTTTTTAAAAAATTTCATAGATACATCAGAGCTTGCAGCACTAAACGAGTCACTTCGTGATTTACTCGATGGAATCCAAGTACTTAATCCTCTTTCTGTTAAATAAATTTCTTCTCATAGTGGCCTGACTCACTCGTTGTGTGGGTCAGGCAGGTTGGTAATGGGTAAAATAGAAATAAGTTAAAGCGCGAGATTTTTATATTATGGCTGAATTGGGTTTGAACCTCCAACACTTTTTTGTGTTGTTTTTTTAGTTTTTTTATGATTAGTTAATGTGTTGAATTATATTTATAGAAAAATATATTATCATTATACTAATCAGAATATCTTAAAAATGATTAGGAGATTGTAGGCAATAAAAAGTAGGCATTGTTTCTAGCAATATTTTGTAGACACGTTTGAGATGAAACAAAAGCTGAATTGACCCATTTTTAAGTATTCTGGTTGAAGTTTCATTAGTTAACTATGATTTAAAATAATTATGTTGATTTACAGGAGGATTTTTATGCTGTTGTTGATTGGGCATACAAGATTGATCCTTTACGATGCATATCGATGCATGGCATAACAGAAAAGTATATTTCTGGTCAGAAAGCAGATGCAGCCGGATATGTGCGCCTTTTACTTGATGCACTGGAAGAAAGGATTACTGCACAGTTTACCCGCGTATGTTTTGACTTCTTTGTTGACCAGTGTTTACTTATGCTTATTTCTAATTTGTAACTTGAAATGTAGTTTGTAGATGAAGCTTGTCATCAGATTGAAAGGAATGAAAGAAATGTTCGACAAATGGGTGTCTTGTCATACATTCCTAGGTAAACCATATAAATATCAAGTTATAATAATCAGTTTTTAATGCCTAAATAAACAAATTTTGTTTTATCTGATTATTTTTAGATATTTTATTATGTTTATGCATCATTGTTCATTGATTAGTGATTATTTTTATTTACTGTTTTTTTATAGATTTGCTACACTTGCTACACGCATGGAACAGTATATCCAGGGACAGTCTAGAGATTTAGTTGATCAAGCATATGTCAAGTTTGTAAGTACCCCTGTTGATCTAAAATTCCACCTGTCACCATGTTTAATTTTTTAGTAAAGATTAAATTGTTGGTTTTGCATATAATTATCCGTGACTAATTGAATATTGTTTGGCAGATTGGTGTGATGTTTGAGACTCTGGATAAAATTGCTCAGACAGACCCAAAATATGCTGATATTATACTTCTTGAAAACTATGCTTCATTCCAGAACAGGTAAATATTATTTTATAAAGGTGACATATAGGGTGGATCAGTATCCACAATAAATTATTTATTTTATTTAAAGAGTTAATGCATTAAAGTGACTACGAAAGCCATGTAGTTTCATTACGGGTTAATTTCAGATATAGCTCTGAAAACCTGCATAATATCATTTTTATCCAATAAAAATTTAATATCATTTATGCCATTCAAAACGCTTAAAGCTTCATATTTACCTATTTGTATTAAACACAATTTATGATGTCAGTCACACCCTTCTATTTCTCCTTGTAGTTCAGAATTCAGATTCTCATATCCTAATGCAAGTTTAAAAGTAAGGGTATAAATGTCATAAATTTGAAAATTAGTATGTTTATTGTTATGATTTTTATCGGGTAAATAGAATATTTTACTTCTATTTTACCAAGTTTTGCTAGGGATAATAACAATGCCATTTTCTTTTAAAATCATATGGTAACCAGTGCCATTTATATGCAGTTTGTATGACTTGGCAAACGTTGTTCCGACTTTAGCTAAATTTTATCATCAAGCGAGTGAATCTTATGAACAAGCTTGCACACGCCATATCAGTATGATTATCTACTATGTAAGTTAGACTGTTGTTTATTAGTATATATTGTTAATTATTATCTATTCTTGGACTGCATGTCAATTAAGACGACTGTTCTTAAATTTGTGCAGCAATTTGAACGACTTTTTCAATTTGCTCGAAGAATCGAGGATTTGATGTACACTATCACTCCTGAAGAGGTTAGTGCTTACATAATATCATTTATTACATATATATGAATTTACAACTTGCATGAATAGTACTCTTAAAGATACATGTTGGTGATATAGGCTTGTTGACAGCCACGTCTTTGCCAATCCTTCCCTTTGTTTTAAATGGAAAGAAAATTCAAATACACAAGTTTGAAGCATCGATTGTGACCAATGTATATATCTTTTTAACTAAAAAAGGACACATGTATTAACTTCAAATACACAAGTTTGAAGCGTCAGGTTCATTTCTTGCAAGTGTAATAAGGAGCCACCATACACATACACTACTACTCATTTAGCAAGGTTGGTGGGGCTCAACCGGCCTTCCCACATGTCACATAACGTCCTCAAATCATTTTTTTTCTTTAGTTTCTCCCGAGTTTAGACTTCGTTAAAATTTTTATTAACTTTAAATTTTGGAGTGGTTCCTGCTCTGTGCATTTTTTTTCTTTTTTTGCTTTTTTATTTCTCTTACATTATTTTCCTTTAAATGACTTTTTTTCTTATACTTTCTAATAGTTATTTAATTTAGGTTACTTTTTCTAATAATTAGGCTACACGTCCGTAACAAACTTGCCATTAAATTGTACTATTCCGCCTTAACACATGGGCATTACATTTTAATTACCTTTTTAGAATTGGATTTTTTTATGTACGTTTTGAGTTGCTTGTTAATTTTGTCCGGTAATGAGCCGGGTCAAATATAATACGTTTTGATCATTTGACGGCATGATTGACGTAAACTTGATTCGGAATGAGTCGGGGTCGATTGTAGTATATACTTTTTCACGCCGTCTACGGCGCCGCCGCAACGCGGCGGCGGGTAAAGAAACTAGTTAAGTATAAAAAAACAAAAAAAATAAATTTGGAGGAATTAAAATATCTTGCTCACTTTTATACATGTTTCAGATCTTAGTATCAACTCAAAAAAGACTTTCTTCATTACAGATTCCTTTCCAGCTTGGATTGTCTAAAATGGATCTGAGGAAGGTGGTGAAATCAAGTTTATCAGGAGTAAGTTATTATATATAATAAACATATTTTAAATCTCAATACATATATCATAGAAGAATAATGAGATTATTTGCATACACAGGTTGACAAGCACATTGGTGCAATGTATAAAAAGCTGCAGAAGAACTTGACCTCTGAGGAACTATTACCTTCACTTTGGGATAAATGCAAGGTATTTTGCAGACTTTTTTAAATTCCGTGTTATTATTACTACTATTATTTTCTTAACTTGCTGTATTATTCAAAGCAAATATATTTCACTTTCACCACTAAATGCAATAAAGTTGTGCACGCTAATTGAATAAAAAAGTAACTATTACCTTCACTGAGGAACTTTGGTCTGATATCTGTTTCTGATAAATCATTTAATTTAGGGCACAAAAACCATTAAAGTTTTAAAACTTTTAATTCAAGGCAAACCACCTAAGAGAATTGTTTTCTTCCGCCATGCCAACTTGTTAAAATGTTTTCCACACCTCTTGTGATGTCATGCTTAGGGGTATATGAGCCAACCACTTGTTAGACGTTAGCTTCTTGAGATCAGCTTGCAAAAAGCTTGAACAGGGCCAGGTTTAAACGAGTCAAGTTAGAGCTTTGCCCTAGATTCACCCTGATTACCTGAATCAGTTTTGTTTAAAGTATATTTATATTTTTTTATAAGATATTGAATTTTGATGATACTAAGCAGCTAATATAAGTTTGTGATGATCTGCAGAAAGAGTTTTTGGACAAGTACGATAGCTTTGCTCAACTCGTTGCCAAGATATACCCAAGCGAGACGATTCCATCTATTACAGAAATGAGAGATATTTTAGCATCAATGTAGGATTCTAGTAGCGGGTTTATAAACGTATTTTAAAACATGCCGATGTATGTATAAATTTGTGCTCGTTTGCGGTAAGCGATTGAGTTGGTTATTTTACTTGTTTGTAAGTTTCAACGGTAACACCAGCTGTGTTTCATTATTTTCAGGTTCATATATTTATGTATCTTTTGGACCCATCTAATAGAGGGGATTGCAATTAGACCATTTATAGTGGTTGTTTAGTTAAAGTGTTATGTAGATGTCATGTAGACAAAAACTATTTTCTTAAAGCTATTTTAAATCAAGCATAGTGGTTAACTTGTGTTTCAAGCCTTATTGATGCAATAATGTAGGCAATGTTGTGTTTAGAGCCTCTTAAGTAGGCAATGTTGTGTTTAGAGCCTCTTAAGGGCTTATCACCTTGTAGGATATTTTATGAAGTTAAAGAATAAAAAACTAGAGCATAATAATATTCCATCAATGTGCAGGGATTTATACCTTATACACATTTATACATAATTTACAAATTTATGATCATTAACATAATCTTCTATCTATCCTGCGTGCTATTCTCTTTTATCTCACAATCTCTATAAAACTGGCGTGATGCGTGAAAGCTAAGGTGACACTTAATCACGCGTGAACACTATGTTGGGTTGTGAATGAGGGCTGTGTGAGGCGGGTTGCATGGAGAAGTACATGCTCATGAACCTTCACTATTTGAGCATTATAAGAACATTTTACCGTTGCAAATATCAGTTAGGTGTTTGGGATTTTTTAAAGTTACTTTTGAAAAGTAAATAATTTTTAACTTTATAAAATCTACTTTTTAACCCTTAAAAAACATATTAACTTTTCAAAACTTAATACGTAAAAAGTTGGTTAAAAAGTTAGTTTCACAAACTTTTACTCCATAAATACGAGCCATATTATATTATTTTCCACACTAGTTGAACTGCTTTTCTTCTACAAATTATAAATTTTGAGTATTGTATCTTCTTTAACATCATCATCTAGTAAGGCCGATACACTCTCATAAAAGGGGTCATAAACTCATAGTTGACTCAAGATTTGTTACAAGTTGCATAAATTCCACGAAGATTTACAAGAAAGGCAACCGTAAACAGGGATTGTCTAGCTACTAACACATGTTTGATACGTGACTACTTTTATGATAATCATAATTTGATAAAATGTCTAGCTACTAACACATGTTTGATACACAACTACTTTTATGATAATCATAGTTTGATAAAATGTTTAGGTGTCAATTTAGGATGCGCCCAAGTTCGACCAAAGAGAGAGGCAAAGTAGAATTCGCACTATTACAAATTGTAGTTCCATGAATTGCAATGGGGTTCGATAGATCTAGTGACTTGTGTGATGAGTATGCTGGAATATAACTTCTTATCCATTTGGTTTAAAGTTAATGGGTCAAATAAGTAAATAACCTAAAGTATGTTGTGTCTGTTCTGTGTCTATTATGTATTTATGTAAAGTTAAGGGGTAAAGTGTGTTTATGACCAAAGTTAGAAACTCTCAAAACATGTATATATATGTGTGTCTGTAAGCAAATAAAAAAAGTCTATAATTTGTGAAATCAAAGTTTGAAGTTTCTAATTTATTAACTTGTGATTCAATTGTATGTTCATACGATGTTGGGCAACAATTAGCATCAGAGCCAAATGCTCTCATTGTTTTGAAGAAGAATTTAAAATCCGGAAGAAGCCAATCTCGATAGCACTCGTTGATTGTCGTTCTTGTGTTAATCGGAAGAAGCCAGTCACGTTGAAATCTTTGATTGTTGTTCCAATCTTTGAAATTCAAATTTTTGAAACAAAAAAGTCATTTTTGTTGTTTGTTAGGAAGAAATCGACCAGAATAATTGAAATAGTTGGGTCGTTCTTGATTTTTTGATTTGGTATATCAAACTTTAAAGGTTCTGGTGCCCATTGTGGATCAGTATTTAATTGATAGAAGACAGTTAGAACTAATGTTTGTTAATTCACGTAAAAGAATTCAAATTTAGATCTCATATGTGTGGAGTTTTAGGCCCGTTTGGTTTAAAGAATTTTCAGGAATTGAAATTGGAAAATTTTCGTTTAAAATCATGTTTGGTTGGTCAACCGATGGAATTGAAATTGGAAAATTTTTCCTCATTCATTGGAATTCACATTCATTCCACTTACTCATGAAATGTTTAACAGTCCAATAAAATGTTCAAAATTAAAATTCTAATTTCATTCAAAATTGACTAACCAAACACGTTATTATTTTTAACAAGATTCCAATTCCAATTCTTTTGCAAAACATTTTTCGAATCAAATGGCCCCTTAGTTTAATTAAGGATCATATCTTTATTATTTAATTAGTATGTTTATCTAACTATTTAGTTTGATGTTTGATCAAGTTGTGTTAATTTTTTTTCTTCTTTTGTTGTTTAAACATAAAATTATGCTTGTTTATGTTAATTTATGGTTAAAGGATGTTTAGATATTGATATTTAGTTGGTGAATACGATTTGTCAAAGGATTTTTGTAAATTTTAGGTTTTAAAGAAAATTGTTCAAGATTGGTGAATTAGTGAGATAACATATAGTATATGTTTGAATTTATGCTTAGTTAAGTAATGTATTTATGTATTTAGTAGGTTTGAAATAAATAATTTAGGTATTCTGTATATTGGCCATTTGATGTATAGTATACATGTTTAAATAGATTTGAGAAATTGATTTAGGTATTTGTGTATAGTATATGCTATTTAGTTAGTTAAAATTAGTTGAAAATTGTTTAGATGTATCTGCGCATTTGATGTAGACTATTTGTTTAAATGATTGAAAGATGTTTTGGATGTTGATATTTAGTTGGTTGAAAATTGATTAAAAATTATTTAGACTTATAAAATAATATATTTTATTGCTTTTGTTTATACGATCCAAATAACACTCCACTAGTGTTAGGTTAAACTTTACTTTATGAGAAAAAAGTAGTTAGCTATAATTAAGAAAAATATGAAATTACTTGAAACATCAAACGGAACATAAACTTACTTGAAACAATTTAATAATATTGCAATTCATTAAAAGAATTTTAAGAGATGATATCACTATGGATTGTTTTGGTATACTTCATGACTGATGTCATGAGTTATGGAGGTGATGGCACGGGAATCCAACACTTCCTCCATTTGGTAGTCTTGGAAGTCACGTATTGGATGGTAATTATTACAATAATTTATTTATTTATTATAACTAATGAATTTTTATTATATTTGCAGGTACTAATTCTCGAAAAACAAGAGGGAAGGCGAAAAACAAAAAAACTTCAGCAGGAGATGACGAAAAAAGGGGAACCTTTATCTTTCACTTTGATAGAGTTGCCACGTATACCCCCATCGGTGAATTTAATGATGTGTTTGTTCGCGATGTGGGGATATACATGGAGGCTAATTATCGTTTTAATGTTTGTTCTTATGATAATCTTTCCGATGCTTAGAATAATGTCTTGAAAGAGCATATGGCGGTAACATTTTATAAGTTAAATGTTTGTTATTTGTTTGTACTTAATTAACTTTTTCTTTGTTTAACTTAAATGTAGCGACGCTATGACTTTAATGAGATTTTGCGAGATCGTTAATGCGCTCAATAGAGGGTGGCATTCAGTCGATCTTTCTCAAACGATTTAGAGACCGGAAACATAATGCAAAACAACACTTTTACCGTGTTGGAGGATATGAAAATGTAGAACAAGCAAGGGTCAACCCTCCTGGAAATTTAAAAATATTAAAAAAAATGACCATTAGCGGAGACATGTCGCTGCTAAAAGTCTCCCATGAATTTTTTTATTTAACCAAATAGCGGTGACACTTTCACCGCAAATGATTCCATTAGCCGCGACATTATTAGCGGCGAAAAATTAGTCAATAGTGACAAATTAATTGTGACGACTTATTAGCGGCGACATGTCGTCGCTAATACGTTTAACGGCGATTTTGGCCCTTAATAGTGGCGAAAATAGTCGCCACTAATGGTTGAAAATTTTGTAGTGTATATGTATGTTTTGAAGATAAAGATAAACCGCGGAAAAATGTATTACATTTAATAGAAAGTCAAGGTCAGGAAATACATATACGTATGGTCGGTATGGTTATTGTATGCGCATGTATGCCATTAAAATCTCATCTCATGCTATATATTATCGTAGGTGTGTCGAAAAGCCCGATTTTATAAATTGACTAAATTTGGCTGTTATCTAGTGCAAAATACGAGTTGGTATCAATATGAATTTTAACAAATATTTTTTAAAATGGTATAGATTAGAGAAAAAAGTGAAAAATAGTTATTTGACTGGAATAATAGGGTTAATGGCAAAACTGTCTTTCCCAAGTGCAATGTCTTCACAAGTCTCAAAAACAGCTCTTGGCAAGAGCTGTTTTAGTAACTCCGTCACCATCACCGTTTACCACCGTTACCATCTCCTTCTACTCCGTTAAGTCAAGTGAAACAACTCCTGTTAGGAGCGGTTTCATGCCAATCGACTTTTAAACCTGACAGGAGTTGTTCCCATAGATAAAAATAAGAAACTGCTACTATAAGGAGCAGTTTCTCACAAGCTGATGAAAGATGCATATATATTCCACACTTCAAGTTACATCCAAAATCTAACAAAAACATTCAAAAGATTTATAATATATCCAAAAATGTAATAAAAGCTACATGCAAATCTTTACAACACATCACATGAAACCATTCTTGGGAAGAGTTGTTTCATTAGTTATATTTATATTTTTAAGACATATAATTGAAAACAATAAAACTAATAATGATGTCCCGTTCCACAATCGGGTCTTTTATGATTTCTTGTCGGTTGTGTGCATCTTTGTATGGCTAGGTTAGAAATAGTACTATCTGGTTCAGGTTCTCCGCGTTGAGAACTCTATGGGTATTGAGTCATGTTTTGACTCACCCAAAGGCCAAAGTCTAACTCAATTGGTGATAAATTCTAGTATTGGGGTCATACTTGATCGGAAACTCTGGTATATTGGACATTGTTAAATGTTTGAGACTGGTTTGAGGATATCCCATGAATTATGTTCCCTGGTGGAGTGTAGTCAAAAATTGAGGTTAAATCCATAAAGGAATTTATGGATGAGTCGCTAAAACTTGGGGAAGTTTCACCTAAATTATGAATGTTAGGTTAGTAACATTGAGATGGACCCTCCCTCAAATTTGAGGTACCCTCCCCAACATTTGCATACACACCACCCTGAAAATTTGAGGTACCCCCTGATCCTCATTGTGAGCTCGTTCTTCATATGGGTTGTTAACCTGGGATCCCGTTCAACCAGGTCTATGTTCCCTTTGCAATGCATGTTATGGTATCGGGTTATTCATTTCAAAGTTTACCGTTTACGTTCCCCCTGATACTTTGCAGATATGATGGATAATGTAAGGCTTCATTTTCATTAACCATTCTCATTAGATGAACGATTGTGTTTCAATCCGACTCTAAATTTTGGGAGTAATTTTCAACACCCATACCCATAAATCTGCTTGTTTCTTGAGTAATGTGGCTAAGGCCATCCACCTACAAAACCAAACAAATATTAGTTTAGTATATTATAATAAATTATATACTATATTTTATAAATTGTTTTTTGTAGTTGTACAAACTAACCGTTGGGATCTTCCTCTATGATCTTGAAATCCGGTAGGCCTGACATCTTGAACATATCTCTTTCCACATATCAAACAATATGGTAATTGAACCATTTCCTTATAATTATGTTAATTCGTAGGCGTGTTGCTGCATTCTCCATTCACAACATCTTTCTCTTGGTTATTCCAGAGTTCCACATAATCATCTTGGTAATTTAACCAGCTTGTCTCTACCCTCCCAACACGAAAAAATCACAGAGAGACTGAAGTGTGTCACATGACAAGGAAAGGGGTGAGGGACAGGTTGAAAATATCCAAATTGTCTCATAACTCTTTGAACTGGATGATACTGTACAACATCCCAAACAATTAAATAACACTGTGATCTCCAACTACAGATGCCAGACCTGCATATTTGAGGTAGATGTTACACCATACCCTCATAAGGTGTCTAGTCAAACTAAGAATAAATAAATTAGTTTATCTAGTTTTTATTTTCCAATCATACAAATAAAGTATTAATAAAAAAATACCTCCTTTTCTTGTAGTGATTGCAAAGTAGTACGGTGAGCTCTAGTTACATGTGTAGGAGCTTGTACGTTACTAATATGATATTGCCACCTTAAGAAATAAAAAAAACAAAACATGATATCTAAGTAACACATTATTAATAATTTAAATAAAAAAAACTCTAAGGAACTGTTTGGAAACTTCTAAATGATTAAATGGCGAACCAATAAGAGGTCTGAACCATTACGTGCTGAACCATTAAGAGGTCTGCACCATTACGAGCTAATATATTGTTTAACTATTCAAATGCAAATATCTAACAAATTCAGATAAGAGGCCTTAACGATTCACCATCTGACCTCTTAACCATTAAACATTAGTATAATGCTTAGCCATTCAGAGGCAAATCTCTAAACCATTTAGACATTTACTCACAAAACAAGCAGTTTGAACCATTCAATGTTGAATCATTCAGACATCTGAACCATTGAGAGGATGATTAAGAGGCTATCAAATAGTCCCTAAGTAAATACTTGGCACCATATGGCTTTTGAAAATCAATATTATGGTCTACCGGCCTTGATGCAATCAGTAGAATCCGGGTCCATGCCCATACTTGTAGAGGCAAGGGGCCACCCATGATTTTCACGCCTTGAACGGTTCCCTTGCATAAGTTTCTATACAATGAGGCAAGGGAGGTACTAACCCAACTTTGACCGACACAAGTTGTTAGATCTTGTAAATTATTTAATAACTGTAACGAAGTATGTGCATTAATTTTATCAACAAATATATATGTTGCACACAATATAAGAATAAAACATCATGTATGCTTGATGCAGTCTTCCCTGGTCATCTAAAGTATTAGTTTTTATATGTTGTAATATAATATTTATTTTACACCATTTCCTTTGAAATCAGATTCTTCTGGTGTAAAACCTAAGTCAGTTTCACATAATGCAATAGGTTGTTCAATGGTGAAATAGTACTCGTAGCCGGTTACCGCAACACGCTCAATGGGTAACCCCCATAAATTGCTGACATCTTGTAATGTTACTGTAACATCACCAAAAAGTAGGTGAAACGTGTTTGTCTCTGGATGCCACCCTTCGACGAGTGCCTTAATCAAGGCACGGTCAAGTTTCCTATACCCACATGCTAACATCCATAAACCCAACAAGGTTGATGTAATGTAGGACACTTTGTGTAAAATGAAGTTCACCATCGTTAAGACTTTTCCAAAAAGTGCCATCCCCACGTTTAAATTGATTGTGCACTCTTCCCCCTCATTTGGATTCGAGAACAATTGTCTAGCACGATGCTCTATTATGAGATACAAAACATAGTCATTCTTTGGACCTGGGTGCAAGTTCAAATTCATTGCAAAGAATGAAAGTGTGTGAATGAAAATGTGTGTGAATTGAGTATGAAGAATGAAATAAATTAAGTGGTAAGTTGAGTGTGAAGAGTGAAAGAAATAGAGTATGAGTTATATAATATTAAAATGGTTTACTAGATGGGTGGGTTTACATGCATGCATTTAAATTTTAATGAATTGATATATGATTTCAAAAAGAAACTATTACAAATTAATATTAAATAGTATATAATTAAAAGCCATTAGCCTCACTTGTAGAACACAAAGATGATTTCTTGTTTATATCTAAATTGGTTGTAATTGAAGTTTTCATGTCTAAGAATGGTTTTAGATTATAATAAACTTTGTGTTTGATTACTAATAGTTAATATATAACATTTGAAAATTATAAAAAATGTTTGCCTTTGACTAATAATAATTATTACATAATATATAGAGTTTTTTTCCCAAAACACTTGTGTTTGATTACTAATAATCAACTCACCATATTTTCAAATAGAATATTAAATAAAACTAATTATTTATAATTTTTCTTATGTTTTTCATCTAGTACGTCTTTATTTCATTGATTCTCGGACACTTCCGTTTTTATATACTTTTAGTGTTGATGTGACCTAACAGCATTAAATTGCATTGTGATATTAAATTGCACGCCTCCTCACTTTTAATGAACAAAACTTAATATTGATAGATTGTTAAAAATATTTCAATTGATGTAACCTAACACTATTCATATTTATTATTCAATAAATAAATCAATGGAAGTGTTGTCAATATATTTTCATCATTACTGGCTGCCTCTATTTTCTCAAGACACTTTTGTTCTTATTCTAATGGCTTCATCTTCCTCTTTTGTTCCCTTTGTAGTAAACTTATACTATGGCAGTGAAGTGTCATATGAAACAGGGGTTGTTACATGCGATGAAGTTACTCAAAGCTGTTTGTTTTTTGTTCAATATCCAATAATGCATACAAATTTTGTTGATCAGATCTGTAGTTATGTTAAAGTTGACATACAAATGTATAGTCTAGATCTAACATTATATTATGAATATAGTGGGTCTTCATATAATGCTTTATTAGAGGAGAGAGTGCAGGATCGATGTTTGTCACTTAACACTTGGTTTTTCTCTCAAATTTACTTAATCACACATGGTTTTAGATGAAGCAAAATCTCTTCTAAGAGTTGATAATAATATAGTAAGTAACAAAAAACACAAGGAAATAATTTTCAAGTTACTTGTATATATTACTTCTCAATTCAAAGTATTACAAGGCTCTTACAATCAAATTTTAGGAGTTATAATGAGAAATTATATATACTATCATCTACAACCATATATACTTTGATACCAACTGAAAATCTATAACTAAAGCAAATACTACCAAGCTAAAGTTAAAGTATCTTAGATAATATCTTATCTAAGATTTGGTAGTCATGACATATTCATGACTTAGCTTCTTTCACCAACTAAAGTTGGCAATTATACTAACTGATAAAGGTGAACAGTGGAATAATGTATGGTCAACTACATGGGCTTTGAGAAAATGCCATGCAGTATATCAGAGGTCTACAACGGAGTATCAGAAGGACCATACTTATGTCCACTGGTTCATAGTAGTGTCTTCCAAAGGTTACTTGGCTTTGGAAGAACAAGTTCTTTCGAGGCCACTTATACTTAGGAATAGACTACTTCTTCCGAGGCTTGGGGACTTCTTCATATCAACATTCTTTGGAAGTCATTGTCTTAAATTCTTGTATGTCTTGAACTTCGAAAGAGAAGACTTTGTCTTCGGAAGTTGGAATTTTCCTTCAGAAGTTAATCTTGTACTTGTCATCGGAAGAACTCCATTTGCCTTCAGAAGTTCCACACTTAGCTTCGAAAGTCGTTTATTAGTTGCACCAAAAATTGTCTAAGTGTTTGGTTTTGGTTGCACCAGCCTTTCTAGATCCAACAGACTCCCCTAGGCTGATATTACCAATACCTCACTTCTTTCTGCTTCTCAAAACCTTCAGCACCAAGGATAGTGGATGCTTATCCGTTTCTTTGTTCATCCCTGAAGTTGTGCTAATAAGTTTGTACAAATCATTAGTGGACAAGAGATCTAGTCTGTCACTCTGAATGACTTGCACCATTTGTTGCTCCTCTTGAAGAGAGTTAGTTGACGAGAGTTATAGTCATACTCCCATCAAACTATGGATTCAAGGTTAGACCTTCAATGATTTAGAGAAAGGCTTTGCTTTTGGTTACTGATCCTTTCCTTTCTTTGTCCTCTCTCAGTTTCAACTCCTCTTCAATCTTGGTCCTTGTAGTCAACTCAGCCAGATGAAGTGTCAGATGATTCCTGATGTGGGCAACTATCTCAGAGTTGGAGGGGTTGGAGAATGGCTTCTCTGCTAACTCATCAATATTGAATATGCTTAAGTGTAGCATAGATGAGGCATTGAGCCTGTTTTTCTCTCTGTTCTCTCTCTCAACAATAAAGTTATGAGAAGAGTCTTTGAACCTCCACTGTATGATCTTTTTCCTTGGCACTAGGGGATTACTTGGCACTCTATCCCTTTCTTGGAATCCTGTAGAGTCACCAGCCTTCTTCTTAGCTTCTTCTCTTCATAGGGAATCAAAGTTGAGGCCAGGAGTTTGGCAGCTTGGTCCAGTGTTCCTCTAGGCAGATCAAGAAATTGATCTCTTGTGAGGGAACATGAGGAACCATCAAGATAAGTAAATTTGACAGAATCCTCCTAACAAGAGATGTTGCTTAAAGTTGTACACTTGATGAGCTTTATCTTGATCTACTTAAACTCCTCTTGAGAGATGTTTGGAAGGATGAGGGGATGGTTTCAGTGGATGTTGGGTTGGCAGTGGTGTTTGGGTTCTAGGAAGTGTTTTGGGTTTGAGGATGGGTAGTTGAGGTGGTTGTGGTGATAGGGAAGGTATGGAGGATGTGTAGGTTCATGGGCGTATGGTATAGAGGTGGGTTCAGTTTTAATGGGAAATAGGAAAGAGGTTGGTTCAGGTTGTGGCTGTGGTTGAGTGGTTAGTTTGAAGGTCATCCCCTATCCCCTTCTATACATATCCTTCCTTTTCCCTGAGCAAATGTCAGCCTTAATTTCACTAACATGTCGCTGCAAGGTTTTCTCAGACATGGGAACCACCTGCCTGCCAAAGAAGCCATGATCCCGGAGATAGTCCTTTATCCAGGCCTTATCACCTATCTTGCTAACAACAACAAGTCCTACTTCTTCTTCCATCTTTTTCTTCGCCTTTAGTTTCTCTTTTGCAGCTTTCTTTCTCTCCTTCTCCATTTGATCTTGCTCTTTGTTGAAGAGCCAGAAGATCGTATCATTATCATGTGGAGACAATTCTTCTGGAGAGAAACCGTTAGAGGTCAAGAAAGTTATCCTTTCCTTCCTTAGCTGCAACTCAGCCTCTTTTTCTTTTTTCTCCCTTTCTTCCTCTAAGGCCAACCTTGGTACCTCTTCTCTTTGTTCAATTTGCAGTAGGGTTGCCTTCTCTAACTTAATCAGCTCCTCTAGTGGTAGCAGGAGCACTTTTTCACTGACAACTCCAAGCTTGACAAGCCTGTCAATGATTTCTACCCTTCTCAGGTTGTTGACAACCTCCTGGTTGGCTGCACCTGCTTTGTTGCTTGCAGCTAATAGCTTCCCAGTGGGGAGTCTACCTTTCCTTTTAAGATTTTCTAACCTTGCTTCCTCCTAAAGCTCTTCCTCAGTCATCTTCCTCTTTACTTTGACATCTTTAGAAGTGCTAGACTTTGGGGGTTCTTAGAATGGAAGTTTCAGGTTGAGAGATGGTTGTTGGAGCTTATTGTAGTGATGTTGTTTGAATAAGGGATCGGGTGAGAAAATCCTCACTATTTATGTCAGATTTTAGTTCTAGAATTGCATCTGTGATAACCAAATCCTCGGATAGAGAAAATAGCCCTTCCACAACTTCCATCTCAGATTCGGAAGATTGAAATGGTTCTTCTGAGGCTTTGACTTCAACTTCGGAAGTCTATGCCAATGCATTCTATGTCCCAACTGTTTTAGTTACCGGGACATCAGTTTCCATTTCCTCTTTGAAATTAATCTCAGGTTCCATGTAGACCTTAGGTTGACCAACTTATTGAACAGGGTAGAAGGTGCATTCAACCTCTAAAACTCTTCAACAGCAAAGTATGTCATAACAACATCAGAGCTTGGCTGTTCAATTGAAGATCCAAGCAGGAACTTAGAAAAGAACTTGTTCAAATCTTGGAGCATCCTTTAATCCATTTGGAGAACAATTGGAGGAGGCTCAAGAAATGTTGTTGCTTGATGAGCAGGGTATCTTAAGGTTAGGGATGTTAAAGCTTGGCTATGTGGTTCCATATGTGTTTGCCTCTTAACACTCTCTCCCTTTTTGGTAGTATCATCTTGAGAGTTAGATGAGCTAGAAGAAGAGGTCAAAGAGACCTGAATGGGTAGATGCCTAACAGATCTCTTAATTTGTTTCTCAGCTAGTTGGGCCTTGAGATTGTCAATCTCAAGTTGTTGAGTGGCAGACCTATCCTCTATAGTCTTAACCTTAGATTCAAAGTTTGAGACATTAGAAAGTAGGTCTTGAATGGTGAGTTTCAGACTTCCCTCATCTTTCTTTGAAGAATCACAGAGATATGAGGTAACATACCTAGTATGTTCATCCTCACCACCAGATGTGCTTTCTTGGCACCCTGGTTTCCCATGCCTAATGATGTCTCTTTTTGGGGCATCAAAGGGCACAGTTGCCGTAGATTTAGACTCAGAGATGTTACCACTGCCCTGTGTATCCAATGAGGCTCCTTCAATAGTGGTAGTTAAATCTACATGAGTCCCTTCCATATAAGTGGGACTCACCTCAATTGGTTTTTGCTGATGGGGGCTAGAGATAAGAGGTCCCTCTAGGCTCTATTGATCCATAAAAGGATGTTGTGGACCAACTTTATTACCATGAACAGACATAATCTCCTCACCAGTTCTTATCAATAGGTCAGTAAAAGATATGGATGTTATACCTAATGACTCGAGACTTTGGTCAATGTCTATTGGCATTGAGCCTATGGTGGGGCTGTCCCTTTTTGGCTTCTTAGGATAGTATAGAGACTCACCCTGAGGGCTTTCAGCTTGGGTTTCGAGCACAGGGGATTGAAATTGAGGAAACTCGAATCCCATATTGAGGTCAATAGTGAAAGAAGGTGAGACCTTAGACTGAGTAGGAGCCCATGATTCCACTCTAGTCTTTTTGTTTCGAACAGGAGGGGCTTGCTCAATCAGAGTAGATTGAACAAGGGTTCATTTGGGGCGTCTCTTTTATGTATATTTGTTGGGGCGAGAGGGTAGAATTAGCAATGTGAGGGTTGTTGTTGGTGTGGGTTCATCACTTGTGGGGTTAACATGGATGTCACCAGGAGCTATGCACTCAATCATACCTGGAAGAAGTGAAGTGTCAGTTCTGGTGAACTTGGTGGACATCCTTTTCAGAACCTGGAAGATGGTCAGCCTCATGTGAGGGACTGGCAGAGCAGCTGCACAGACAAGCTTGCTTTGGTCTAACTTACAGTTGATGAAGTACTGGATGAACCTAGGATACATATAGAATATCTCCCTTTGAAGGTTTCCCATCAAATTGGTTAGCACAAATCTTGAGTAGTTGAAGCGGAGGCCTCTTACCAACCCATGAACTAGACAACCTAGTTCATATGAGACTTGATCCTATCCCCCTGACTTGTTTGACAAGTAGTGAAGGGCAATGTGCAGCAAGAACTTCCACTGGTATGAAAAGTTAAACTTGTAGACAGTGGACCTGCTGACATCACAACCATATCCCATTAAGGTATATGTTTCGTCAACCTCAGTCTTGGGGAACTTTGTCGGTGAACCTTCATCATGGAGCTCGAGATGCTCCCTGATGAGCTGTTCGGATCTGTTCAACTCTTGGTCACAAATACTGGACCTCAAAACCCTAACCCATTTTGGTTTATTATCTGTGTATTCCCCCAGAAATCAGCCATGTGGTTTGAATACACGATGGGGTTTACAGTTAGGGTTATGAAGTAAGTAGAATGGGTGAGAAAGGAGATGATTTTAGAGAAATCAACATCCATGGACGAGTCCAAGAATGCGACTTGATTGTGCTGGGGGTTAAGCGCCATTAATGAAAAGGAACATAAAAATGAGCTTGAGTTCGGTAAATTCGGGATGAAGAAAGCTTTGGGTAGTGAAATCGGTAAAAAGATTAAAATGGGTAAGTCGAAATATTTAAATGGGTGAAAGTGGAGAATGGATAAGGTGAAGTGATGGTTTGGTTATGATGTGACAAGGGCGGTAAGGTTAAATCCATTTAAAATATTCCGACATCATTAAGAAACTCTTTACCTTTTACAGTTGTGGGGCCTAATGATTTCCGTTACTTAGTAATGTCTTCTTCCGATTATAAAAGATTTCTGAAGGTATCTTCTTCCGAAGCCAACTTAACTTCCGAAGGTAATTTCTTACTTCCAAGAGTAAAGTAGTTTCCGAATGGAGAATTTATAAGCTTCGAAAGTAGATCTGATAAATTATCAATCGCTTCTTCCGAGACTAAAAACTCTTCCGAAAAAAAGATTTCCCTTGGAGAAATTTTGCTTTGGAAGATATGGGAAACATCTTCCGAGGGTTAATTTCTCTTCGGAAGAATCTATACTTATAAAATTTTCAAAGAAAACCTTTTGTAACATGGCTTAGATTGTTTTGACAAAAGACATTGCACATTTAAAAAGGTTTTCAAAGGAGATAGACTAATCAATGTTTATCATCCCAATAGCTGTAATAAGATACTTAAATCTTTGTTCATCAAAGGCTTTGGTAAACAAATTAGCATATTGTTCATTTGAGTAAACTTTGATTAGGTTAATCAGATTTTCTCATGAATACCTCTTATGAAATGATACCTGATGTCGATATGCTATGTCTTGGAGTGCTTCACTGGATTTTCAGTAATGGAGATAGCACTATTGTTGTCAATGTGGATAGGAGTGCTCATGAAGTTGAATACATAGTCTAGCATCTGATTCTGAATCCATGAGTAACTGAGCACAGCAACTTGCAGCAGCAATGTATTCAGCTTCAGTAGTAGATGTAGATACACAGGATTGCTTCTTGCATTGCCAAGAGATGATCCTTCCACCAAGAAATTGACATCATCCTAATATGGATTTCGTATTGATTTTGCAACCACCATAGTCACTATCTGAGTAGCCATATAGATTGAAATTGTTGTTCCTTGGATACTAGAGACATAGTTTAGGTGCTTCTTTGAGGTATCTATGGATTCTCTTGGCAGCAACTAGGTGAGACACCTTTGGAGCAGCATGATATCTTGCACAAATGCATGTTGCAAACATGATATCAGGTCTACAGTAAGGCCCCGTTCCCGGGACGCTTACAGTTGGATCCTCATCGCACGTAAAACATAAAATTACATTTGCCTCATGAAAATATTGCAGCGGAAACATTCAAAAAAGACATCTCATTTCATTATAAAAACTTTTGCCAAATAATACATCGGCAATCAGTTATAAAATATATTGTTGCATTACATCACAAAAGCATTAAATAAATGGATGCCATCCCAAAAGAGCTGAGTAGCCACCTCGTGTCATCCTCAGCAATCATTATTTCTCTTTCCGATCGATGATTGCAACTAGTTGCTCCACATAATTGAGCCGTTTGTCTACTTCGATATCCTCCAGTGAAACAATCATATCTTCGTCTGCCAAGCACTTCCTTAGATGAGATACGTGGAATGTCGGGTGAATTTCACTTAACTCATCCGGTAACTCTAGTCTATAGGCCACCTCTCCTACTCGAGCGATGATTCGGAAAGGGCCTATGTATCTCAGGCTTAACTTTCCCTGCTTTCAGAAACGAATGATACCCTGCCAAGGTGAGACCTTCAACATAACCCGGTCACCCACCTGGAACTCAATCGGTCTGTGTTGTTTATCAGCATACGACTTCTGTCTATCTTTGGTTGCCTTTATGAAGGCTTTGATCTTCTCAAGCTTCTCAGTCGTAGCCTCGCTTACCTCGACGCTCCCTAATTCCTACTAACCAATGTCACCCCAACAAACGGGTGTTCTGCATCTCCTACCATATAGCATCTCATATGGCGGCATACCAATGTTGGCATGATAGCTGTTGTTGTATGAGAATTCGGCTAGCGGTAGGTGGTCATCCCAACTTCCCCCAAAATTAATCACACATGCCCGAAGCATGTCTTCCAATGTTTGAATGGTCCTTTCTGACTAACCATCAGTTTGGGGATGATAAGCCGTGCTAATATGTAACCTCGTCCCCATGGCGCCATGGAATTTCTTCCAGAATTTGGATGTAAACCGGGTGTCACGATCAGATACAATAGACACCGGCATGCCATGACGAGTTACAATTTCCTTGATGAAGAGGTCAGCCAACCTCTCAGATGAATATGTCTCGTGGATCGGTTGGAAGTGAGCACTCTTCGTCAAACGGTCCACAATCACCCATATGGCATCATACCCTTTCGGAGTACGCGGCAACTTCGTAATGAAATCCATGCTGATGTGCTCCCACTTCCGTTCCGGTATATCCAAAGTTTGGATCATCCTATACGGCTTTTGATGCTCGACCTTCACCTGTAATCAAGTAATGCATTTACTCACATACTCCACCACGTCGCGTTTCATAGCCGGCCACCAGTAATCCTTCTTCATGTATTGGTACATTTTCGTGGCATCTGGATGATTGGAGTATTAATTCTTGTGAGCTTCATCCATGATCTTCACCTGTAGATCCCCAAAACAAGGAATCCACATCCTCCCAAATCAAGTTCTAACACCAAGCGTGTTTTCACCCAATTCTGCGACCAGACCTCTCATTCTCTCAAAGTTAATATGATCTTCTTTCAATGCCTCATCTTGAAACTCTTTGACTTGCTTCATCACATCGGAGGTCATGACCAACTGATAAGCTTTTACCCGAATCGGCTCGGGTCTCTCCTTTCGGCTAAGGGCGTTTGCCACCACATTGGCTTTGCCCAGATGATAATGGATCTCACAATCATAGTCCTTTATAAGCTCCAACTATCTTCTCTGCCTCATGTTCAGGTCCTTCTGCTCAAAGAAGTACTTCAAGCTTTTGTGGTCGGTGAATATGGTACACTTCGTCCCGTAGAGATAGTGCCTCCAAATCTTTAGCGCAAAGACCATGGCTGCTAGCTCCAATTCATGAGTAGGGTAATTGACCTCATGAACCTTCAACTGTCAATATGCATAGGCTATACCTTTCCTCTTTGCATTAACATGCACCCCAACCCTGAGTAGGAAGCATCAGAATAAACCTCCAGATCTTTGCTTCCATCAGGTAATGACAGAACATGAGCTTGAGTCAATCTCGTCTTCAATTCTTCGAATGCCTTCTCTTGAGCTTAACACCATACAAACTTCACATCCTTTCGGGTCAACTTAGTCAGTGCAGAAGCGATCTTAGAGAAGTCTTGAATGAACCTTCTGTAGTAGCCCGCCAAACCCAAGAAACTACGAATCTCGGATGGCGTCTTTGGAGACCTCCATTGCATCACCGCCTCTACCGTTGCCGAGTCCACCATGATCCCATCAGGGTTCACCACATGACCCAAGAGCTGGACTTCATGCAACCAGAATGCGCACTTGGAGAATTTGTCATACAACTTCTCCTTTCTCAACGTCTCCAAAACCTCCCGAATGTGACCGGCGTGTTCTATCTCGCTCTTCGAATAAACCAGGATGTCATCAATAAACACAATCACTGATTTATCCAACATCGGCTGACACACACGGTTCATCAGATCCATAAAAGCAGCTGGCGCATTGGTCAAACCAAAAGACATCACCAGAAACTCGTAGTGGCCATAACGCGTGCGAAAAGCTGTTTTAGGGATATCCTACTCCTTCACCTTCAACTGATGATAGCCAGATCGAAGGTCGCTCCTTGAAAACCAACTGGCACCCTGAAGTTGATCGAACAAATCATCTATTCTTGGTAAGGGGTATCGATTCTTCACTGTCAACTTGTTCAGCTCTCGGTAGTCAATACACATCCTCATGCTACCGTCTTTCTTCTTCACAAACAAGACCGGAGCACCCCAAGGAGAGATACTCGGTCTAATGAACCCCTTATCAAGCAGCTCTTGTAACTGCTCCATCAACTCTTTCATTTTTGTCGGAGCCAACCGATACGGTGCCTTTGCAACAGGTTGGGCACCCGGTATTAAGTCAAGTTGGAACTCGATCTCTCGGTCAGTTGGCACTCCTGATAAGTCTTCTGGGAATACGTATGGAAAGTCACACACAACCGGTACATCAAACAGTTATGGTGCGTGCGTATCCACATCCTTTACATAGGCCAAATAGGCACTACATCCACGCCTCATACACTTTCCCGCCACCGCCATCGAAATCACCTTCGGAATCGTAGTAACCCAATCACCATAAACCGTCACTGAACTACCGTCACGCGCTGTCAAACGAATCATCTTCTTGCGACACATAATGTTCGCCTCGGAGTCTGCCAACCAATCCATCCCAAGAACCAAATCGAAACCACCTAAGGTCATCACGAACGGTCTAACAGGAAACTTATGACCCTCAAGTTCCACATCACAGTTCTCTATCATCTCATAAATCCTATAGACTTACCTATGGCCGTTTCTACATCGAAGGGCGCATCAACACGTCTACTACTAACAGGCAGCTTAGCACAGAAAGCAACAGAAATAAAACTTTTACTAGCACCCGAATCAAATAACACAGAAGCTAAAGTTTGGTTCACTAGAAACGTACCGGACAAAACATCAGGGTCCGTCCTAGCTTCCTCCTGTGTCATAGTGAATGCCCTGGCGCTCGCCCTCGGTCCTTCACCTCCCGTCTTCTTTGCCCCGGAACCCTTTACCCTCGGCTTCTTACAATCCTTGCTCATGTGACCCTCTTTACCATAGTTATAGCACCGGACCATACGACAGCCCTTTGCCATGTGCCCCGCCTTCCCACATTTGAAGCACAAGTTCGACCCAAACCTGCATTCCCCACTGTGCTCCCTTCCACACTTGCCACACCTTTTCGATCCAGCACTCGATGTGACCACACGGCGGTCATCCGCCCGTGCCTTCCCCTACCAGTTTCGATCACCACCGCTCTTCTTGCCACATTCAGTCACCACCATCGTTCTCTCATCATACAGTCTCCCTGCCAAATCCACCGCCGACCTAAACGTGCTCGGTTGGGCAGCAATCATGTGCCTGCGAATATCCGCTGGCAAACCCAGAATATACCTCTTGATCTTGCGAGACAGAGGTGTCACCTGATCCAGCACCAGACGTGCCATCTCGTTGAACTTGGTGGTGTACTGCTGGTGTGTCATGGTTCCCGCCTCCAGCTGCAGGAATTCTTTCACAACCTTATCCATTTCTCTGCGAGGACAAAACTCCTCAATCACCAACTTCTTCAGTTCAAACCATCTCATTCTCCAAATGGCCCTGCTACCCTCGGCTTGGACTATTTTGTCCCACCAGCACAGAGCCGAGTCCATAAAAGAGTGGGTAGCGAACTTCACCTTTTGGTCTTTCCGGAACTCGTTGATATCAAGAACATCCTCCATTTCCCTCACCCACCGGTGAGCAGCAACAGCAGTGCCATTTCCATCAAAAGTTGGGGGCTTGCATCTCATAAACACCCCGTAGTTACAGCCTCGTGCCGCCTCCTGCACAGGCTCTTCTTCTTCCTCCTCTTCTTCATCATCCGAGAGAACTGTTTCAGGCTCCGGTTGTTCTCGTCCTCCTGAGGACCTGTTCCTCTCCTTTCTTTCCCCTTCCCGTACTGCCTTAATCACTTCTGTCACCACAGACGGTAAGATTGTCTGCATGACCTGATGAACTTCTTCCACGACAGCCTCCTTTACTGAAGCTCTCAGATTGGCGCTCTCGTCGCCACCCTCCGGATGAGGAGTCTCTGGTTCTTCATGAACCACTTTCTCAACTCTGAGTCTCCCTCTCTTGGGTTGCGGTTCAGCACCATGACCTCCACCCCGAGTGGCTTTTGAAGATCTACCAAAGGCCATCACACGCACACTAAAAGATTCAAACACCAATACAGTCATTCAAGGGAACAACTCAGTTTATGTCAAGTATAGTAAGTCCCTAATTAAAGTGGCCAGCTGTGATTAGCCACTTACTTTACTCTACATACCCCAAGCATTACCTGTCCTGACTACATCAATATTTAAATCTACAAACAACACATAACACATACATGCGCACATAAAACCGGTTAACTTACGAAAATACCTGATGACACACAGCTACTCAGATTGGCATCCCATTCCCTTTTCGTCCCATTCTCAGTTTTAGTTAAGGTTATTTGAAAATTTACACATTTCACTTAAACTTTGGCTCTGATACCAACTTGTAAGGCCCCGTTCTCGAGATGCATACAGTTGGATCCTCATCGCACGTAAAACATAAAATTACATTTGCCTCATGGAAATATTGCAACGGAAACATTCAAAAATGACATCTCATTTCATTATAAAATCTTTTGCCAAATAATACATTGTCAATCAGTTACAAAATATATTGTTGCATTACATCACAAAAGAATTAAATAAATGGATGCCATCCTAAAAGAGCTGTGTAGCCACCTCGTGCCATCCTTAGCAATCATTACCTACCAACTGAAAACACATCAAAGTCAGCGTTGCTGAGTGAGTTCTATTTTTATAAAATAAAACATACTTTTCTTTCGTTAAAACCGTTCTTTTCTTTCATGCGATCATACATTATACGTACACATAGATAATAGTTATATTATCTTCATCGTTCATTCATTCATCTTACATTCATTCGTTCATTCATCATTACATCTTTTCCTTTCGTCATCACCATGAACCTTACCTTTCATTCGCGTGGTACTGGACCTAAGCCTATAATAGAACTTCATCTGTGGTGCTCAGCACCAAATGGTCACAGTGCCTAAAGTAAAGTTCAGGTATACCATTGTCATATGCTATGCCCTTCATTCTCGTGGTACTGGACATAAGCCTATAAAAGACCTTCATCCGTGGTGCTCGGCGCCAAATGATCACAGTACCTAAGGCACGCAATAGTGGTTCATACATATGGTCAATCACAAAGAAAGACCCCGATGTGCATCCTCCCAGGGTAGCGAACCCGCACACCATTGGGATGACACCTTAATGGCGTGTCCCGACATACAGTGCTTGCAAGACTTTCATTACTTCATTGTTCATTAATGCATGCATTCTTACTTCATGTTCCTCTTTTATTATCTTTCACTTTACGTTACATAATACTTTCATTCATTAACATTCAACGTAAAGCCATAGGAAAGATAAACATACATCATAATAAGGAACATATCATACACAGTCATCAACATCATACAAGGCAACATCATACATTATCATGCAACATCATCATAATCATGTCCAACATGCTTTCTAAGGCCTTAGCCATCATCTTACATGCTCTTACGAGAACCTTTACGTCAAAACTTACATCTGCACTTTCTCTTGAAAGTCAAAAGTTAAACTACACTTCTCCTCGGGTGCAACAACCCCATTTGGGCGTATGGACACCCTTCAGTCGCATGGCCTCCATGCGACTGAACATCATGCGATTGAATCAATGTGGATGAACACTTATGCGAATAAACACCCAATCGTGCGAATGGACTAATGCGGATGGACCTCATGTGAATGGAATTAATGCGGATGAGTACTTTTGCGACTGGACCCTCAGTCGCATGACTCCCCATACGACTAGCCCCAATCATGCGAATGGACTTTTAATCGTGCGAATGAACCCCAATCGCACCTTATTCGGTTGTATGGCCTTCATTCGGTCGCCTAGCCCTAGCTAATGCATAATGCAGTTCATCCCGAACCCAATCTGCCATTTTCGACCCCCAAGCTCATCTAAACCCATTCTAAGCCCAAATCAACCATCCTAAACCTTTAGGAATGCATACCACAACACCATTCAAGCACACATAAGCTCACAAACAAGGCTCAAACGGATCATACACATACATACACATACGCATACAGGTCACACACATTCACACACTCAAAAAGCCGATTTTTCAGATGTGTTCCAGCCCCAAATCATTCAAAAACGTTTAAAGGAGGGGTCCTAGAACTCACACAAAGGACCACAATGAGGAGAGCTTCGATTTGACCCGTTTCTCAACGATTTTGCTCACTCGAACCAACCCGAACGAACTTTTCTCCCTCTTTTCTTCCTTTCTCTCTTCTCCTCTCTGGTTTGGCTAAAATATGAATGTGGGGAGAGGGTAATGGCTGCCCTCTCCCTTTATATACCCCCACTCACCCAACTTTCTCTCGTTGGCGAGTTTGGTCCTTTGACTTTGGACTTTATTTCTTTTCTTCCTTTGTCGACTTCAAAATAAATAAATAACAGGGTGTTACATCTACCTGCTGTGAGATACATCAAAGACCCAATGATTGCCCTGTACTAATGCTGAACAGTATCCTCCCACTCAGAGTCAGGATAAAGGTTGTGTTTTCTGGGTATGGGTGTCTTGGCTGGCTTTCAATCCTTCATATCAAATCTTTCTAAGATGTCAGACACATACTTAGATTGATTGATAAATAACCTTCCTTCATCAAATTTACCTAAATTCCAAGAAAAAAGTCTAGTTTTCCTATGGAACTCATCTCAAATTTCTTCTTCATGATGCTCTCAAAGTCTTTGTAGATTTGGTCATTTGAGGAATCAAATGTGATGTCATCAATATAGACTTGGACGAGCAAAAGGTCTTTATCAGACTTCTTTATGAAAGAGTCTTGTCAGTAGTACCTTTAGTGTAGCCATTCTTCAGGAGAAATTGAGACAAAGTCTCATACCACAGCCTGGGTGCTTGGTGCAGCCTATAAAGAGTTTTATCCAACTTGCACACATAGTTGGGGTGCTGTGGATCTTTAAATCCTAGAGGTTGACACACATAGACTTCCCTATCTATATCTCCATATAGAAAGGCACACTTGACATCAAATTGG
Source organism: Flaveria bidentis (assembly GCA_018326385.1). NCBI lineage: Eukaryota > Viridiplantae > Streptophyta > Magnoliopsida > Asterales > Asteraceae > Flaveria > Flaveria bidentis. The sequence continues at coordinate 1,084 of BJCM01003778.1, read as the reverse complement.
TAGACAGTAAAATTCTTGGATGCAACATAAGCAAGAAAGTTCCTCACTGCCTCAAGTCTTACAACTTGTGCAAAGACATCAGTGTAATCAATTCCTTCCTCTTGGCTGTATCCTTGAACTACCGGTCTTGCCTTGTTCTTAATTATCAAGCCTCTATCATCTCTATTGTTTCTAAAAACCCATTTGGTGCCTATTGGTACTTGACCAGATGGTAGCGGACTTAGGTTTCAAACCTTTTGTCTTTTGGATTGAAGCAATTCCTCTTGCATTGACTCAACCAAACTACTATTCTTTAATACTTCTTCTACTTTCTTGGGTTCTATCTAAGAAAAAAAGCATGAGTACAGGAAAACATTCCCATTGTGAGTTTGTCCCTTTGTTCTCACACCTTCAAAGACTTCTCATATGATGTTGTTAGCTAGATGAGTGTTGTGAATCCTAAGCCGGGGAATCACCTCCAGTTGCAAAGATAGATCCAGGAGCTTGAACACTTGGACCAGTTGTTATTTCAAACTCATTCAATGAGGACTGATTGAATGAATGAAAAACATCATCATCATCTATTAGCTGGGAGGTAGTATTAACAGTTACGTGTTCCTTCAAAATACTACTTCCATTAGCTTGATGTTGTGTATTGTCATCACTTGAGTTTTAAGGCTCACTAGGTGGACCACTGGTTGAAGCTCCACTATCTCTTGAAATAGTCATACTATTAGATTCTAAGATAGTAGGAGCCAAATCTTCAGCTATGTAACACCCGGTTATTTATCTATTTTGAGGTCGACAAAGAAAGAAAAGAAATAAAGTCCAAAGTCGAGGGACCAAACTCGCCAACGAGGGAAAGTGGAAATGTGGTGTTATGTGTAGGGATAGGGCAGCCATACTCTCCCCACACACTCACATTTCAGCCAAGAAAAGAGAGGAGAAGAGAGAAAGGAAGAAAAGAGGAAGAAGTGTTGGTTCGGGTTGGTTCGAGTGGCCAAAATCGTTGAGAAGCGAGTCAAATCGAAGCTCTTCTTGTCGTGGTCATTTGTGTGAGTTCTAGGACCCCTCCTTTAAATGTTTTTGAATGATTTGGGGCTGG
>BJCM01003770.1:0-26713 GCA_018326385.1 Flaveria bidentis | reverse complement strand
CCCCTAGCTTCTTAACGACCTCTTTTAGGTTTTCTAAAATAAACACAAAACATGTATATTGTGTGATTTTAACCCTCGTTAGGTCCAATACTCCGATCATATTTAGATCGGATATTTTGGTCAATTAGTCATTTAGTTGTCATAACTGACTTCAAGGCCGATTGAAAAGCATTTCACAGCTTCGTAAACAAACAAATATAACTAAATAAAATCAAGTATACTCTTTAAATGTAGTTTAAATAAAGTCTTTAAATTAATTATTAAATGCTTAAAATATCCCCATCAACTCTAGTGATTTTATGGGCATCTTAATATTTTCAATTATGTGTTAACGAACTATATGGATCTCAAGAATTCATCTAGGGATGACATGTGAAAATCTCCCAAACCTAAACTCGTTACACAAATTCAAAATTTATCAAATAATAGTTCTACTCTTTGAAATTTCATCAATAAACGAATCGATATCTCTCTTAGCAGATCCTCCTTCAACAATCGCTTGTTGACAAATCTTCTTGACTTCTTTTGCACATTTCCTCATCTCTTTTCCTTCTTCACTTTCACAGTCCATAAAACTTGTAACAAGTTTCGATATTTCTTCACGAGTGACCAAAATACCCTCTTCAATCGACACCTTTCTTCCCATTTTCCAGTCTTCCACTATCATCTTACTATTCGGAACTTGATCAAAAAATATTGGACATGTGAGCATCGGAACCCCGGAAAAAGCACCTTCCTTAGTCGAATTCCACCCGCAATGTGACCAAAACGCCCCTACCGAACCATGGCATAACACTCTTAATTGGTCACACCAAGGTATAACAAGCCCCTTATCGTCATTTTCACATTTAAATCGAGTCGTCTCTCCACGTGCAATCCACATGTACCGCACACCACTATCGTGTACACCACCGATGATTTCTTCCAACTGGGCATCCGAGACCGAAAGAAAGCTCCCTTGTGAAATATACAAAACTGAAGCCGGAGGTTGACGGTCTAACCATTTTATGTACTCAGGGGCAATTTGGTCATTTTTCATTTCACTCAATCTAAAGTAAGGAATTGCGGGTCCAACCGTGTATATAGGTACAGACATCTCTAACTTTAACTTTAACTCATCGATGACTCGGGATTCGAGCTCGTAAATTGATGCAAAAGTAAGAAATTGAGCTTTTGTTGACATCAAAATGGCTTGTAAAACAATTGGATTAACTTCTTTTCCCTTGCCATTAAAGGTTGTTATGAGATCAGCAACTCGAATTGGAGAAACTCCAGGTATGTAATCTACTATCTCCTTGACATTTCCTGTAAAATTTGAAATTAGTTTTCGAATCATGTTAGGAAACACTAAATATTTTTGTTAGAGCTATATTAAAAGCGACAAAAAAGTTGTTGAAATCCACTATTTTAGTAGGTTAATATCACCTTTTATTAACGACATAAAGTAATTTTATTTCAAAAGATTGACTGAGTTCTTCTTTTATCAACTACCTAGCTTTAGTAAACCCGTATAATACACGGGTTGAAAATATAAAAACTATATAATTCATAGATATATAAAAATTTCGTATGATTAAGTTACGTATTATTATAACAATAAAAAATAAAAAGTTACATTTATAAGTTATAAATATTCAAATATTTTTTAAAATAATATAACACAGTTGTCTTAAAAAATTAAATTCAAAACAAAATGAATTATTACTATTAATTTAGTTTCTTAAAATAAAACTTGACTAAAATAATATATTAATTTAGGCGAGAAATTTTTTTCAAAAAGTAACGTGAGAGCGTCATATGTATCTTAGTTACTTTTTTATTATATACTATAGATTCACCGAGTTTCACATCCATTCAAGCTTGAGTTGAACAGCTGATCTTTAAGTTATAGGATTGAATTTATGGTAGTTAAATGAGTTGTGCTTAGGGTTTGATATATTGGTTGAAACCAACACATATCCGAAAAAGTTTACACAAACCTAAACAAAATATTTAAAAAACACAAATTATAGTAATGTCAGACGCATGAGGTTTTTTATGTTACACGAAAACTTTAGTCCAAAATTTATTTTATTTCATATCAATACTTCTTTACAAACTAAAAATAAATAAAGAACATAAATGCTTACAGGAAACTAGTTTTAGTTATGACACACTAAAGAAACTAAAGAAATTAAGTTAAAGAAACTAAAGAAATTAAGTTAAAACGTTCACACTAGGTTTTTATATTTAGGTAAATATGTTTTTTTAATATTAGAGGTAATGTTTTCAGAACCGGATCGGACGTCAAACCGGACGTCTTACTGGTTTGATGGTTGGACCGGTTGGACCGGATTTAACTATATTTTATTTATATTTATATATGTAATTAAATATAAGTAATTTATATATGATTTATATATATATTTTATATATCCGACGTACTAATTTATGGTTTAATACCCCGTTTTTACTCATTAAAATAAAAAAAACCGAAAACCGGTCCGGTTTTCCGGTCCGACCCGGCCGGTTCGACCACTTCAAAACGATTCATACTAGACCGGACCGGACCAGGCACCGATTCGCGGTCGAACCGGTCGAACCGGCTATCCGGTCTCAACAACACTGATTAGAGGCTATGAGTACCGAATAGTATAAAATGTTACTGTTTATTTCTATATTTTAAAAATATTATTTATTTTTTATATTTTTTTAATATTTTTTAAAAATAATTGTGGTGTAAACAAAATGTAATAATAAGGATATAAATATAATAATTGAAAATTATAGACAAGTATTAATGATTGTTAATGTAATAATAATAACTAGGTTTTGTTGCCGCGCGTTGTCGCGGCTATGCGAGTTTTAATGTAACCCTAAATCAAAATCAAAATGAAGGTTCGAAATCATAAATATCAGCAAAATACACAAAGTAAAACACACCAAAACCCCAAATTTATAACACACCAGAATACTCAGTACCCAAAACTAAAACAAAACCCAACACCATACACAAAACAGACGAAAATTAAAGCTGCAAGAAGGCGATACAGTCCAAAATAGAAAACCCGATGGAAACCCAAACCTTAATAGCGAGGATCATTGGGGTATCGATAACGAAAGAAAGAAAGTAGAAACCCAGAGAAAGACAACGCCAACGAACATAATTGAAACACACATCAAAAAGACGTGTCCACACGCCAAAAACCCACAAAAAAAATCTCACATCCAAATCTCGAACACACATCCAAAACAAACTGTATAAAAATACACAAATAAAAAAACAGTACAAAACAAATCGCAAACAAAAAAAACAAAAAAAAAACCATGACCGACCAAAGATTTTAATTGTAATAGTAATCAGATGAAAATTCGATTGTGAATCGATAAATTTAACTCCATTAAGACATACTTTTAAAGTTCTTTTCCAGTTTACACATGTCCTGTTTCCGACAAACATTAATGTCGAAAATGACGTTTTCCAACAAATTATTAGGTTTTTTTTTTCTTTTGTACTTGTAGAGTTGTAGGAATTTTATCCGAATTTTCTAAAAACCATTTGTTAAAAAAATGCCCAGAGAAAAGAAAACCATTATTCTAGTAATAACGGGTCAACCCGTAAACAATCTGACCCGAACCCAAACTCCTACAATAAAAACCCGTTTTTCCATCAACAAATTCAAATAAAACCCACCTGAGAAGTTATCTCCGGCGTTACAGTTGTCCACAATCAGATCATAATAATAACCCATGGCGAACACCGTCACCGACATCGGAAAAAAGCTCACCACCGGAATATTCATCCGATTTCCGACACTTACACCCCAAACAAGATAACTATCACACACAATCACACTCACAGGCACCTCCATTCGCCGGAGCAACACCTCCACCGGAGCTTCCATCTCCGTCATCACGGCGTTAATGAATCCGGCGAAGTCAGCGGCTCGGTTGACCTCCGACGGGATGACGTTGGGGACGGTGGCGAACCGGATGTTGGGTTCGGGTTCGGGTTCGGGTCCGATGAGGGTTAGCCATTCTTCGGTTACGATGAGGGTGATGAGGAGGTTAGAGGGGTGGTGGTGGTGGTGTTGAGCGATGAGGGTGCAGAGGTTTATCATTGGGTTGATGTGGCCTCTGCCGGGGTACGGTATCGCCGCCACGTGAAGGCTGCCGGAGTGCGGTGTCTCCGCCATTACAGAGTTGATGGAGGTGAATGGAGACGATGATGAAGTGAAGCGTTGGGTTATGTGTGTAGACTTATCTGGTTGATATTCGTATTTGCAAACCTCAACCACACAATATAATCGTTACACCTGTATCTTTTTCGGTTGGACCGCACCCCGAATCTTTTTTTGAAAAAACTCGTAACTTAGGAGACTTGAACTCGTGACTTCTTTATTTTTTTATCTTGGATACCTCGTATCATATTCAATCTTGGACACACGTATAATTTATGTGATGTAGTCTACAAGTATAATAAGAAGGTGTATGAAAAAATATTATTTAATGGAAAAAAAGAAAAAATAATGATTTTTAATGTAATTATAAAAATAATAATTATAGAATTTTGGATTGTGAATGCTTTTATATGGTCCATATATATTTATATTACTGGGTTAGTATCCCGTGTATTACACGGATTGAATAATTTAGTTATGAGTAATAATTATAAATAATAAAATATTATTTTTGTTTTAAAAAAAATTCAAACATTTTGTTCCAAAACAAACCATTAAAAAATATAATTTCTAAAAAAACCTCTTTATAACTCTAAATTTTAATTAGTTTGGTTTATATAAATTTTATTATTTAAAAACACTAATTTTTAAATAAATCATATTTTAATCATATTTTTAATTTTAAAATTTTTTAACGGTTAATAATGACTTTTATTGGTTTCGGTAATGAAATATGTTTTTATGAACTCCTACTTAAATATAGGAAAATAACCAAAAGAGAACTCTAAAAGTTACGAGAGAAAAAACAATTTCTAGTCGATCATAAATCTTAAAATTCAATTCGATCACTAACAATAAAATTGTAAACTTTCTATAGAAGATGAAAATGATGATGGTTCTAACTTGGAAACAAAAAAATTGTAACTGTGAGGTTGCATTGCATTAAAAATAGTTACACGTAAACTAAGAAAATTACAATTTTTTTAAACTGAAACAAGAAATATATTAAATAAACTAGCAAGATGTTAGAGAACATAACAAGAAAAAAATACGGCTTATAATTGAAATTTATAACATTTTCCCCATTTAAATTTTGTATCTTCCCCTTGTGTTTCATCCATAAGAAAAATGAGACTTTTATTTCACCGACCAAATCACTCAGCTCCGATGTTTATCTTCGAAAGTTTTTTATGTTCCTTTCTTTCCAAATGAAGTATATTGCCACATTGGATACCGATTTCATTATCTCCTTATGCTGCAATGACAATTGACATCCTTCAACATGTCCTAAAAGGCTATCAATATTGTAGTTTCGGTGAACCTCATGACGGGACCTCCGCCACCTTTCCGCCGTCACCGTCGAAGTGACGGCGGAGAGAGAGGCGAAGGTGCGTGAGGTGTACGATAGAGCGGTGAAGATGGAGGCGGAGGTGAAGTTGATCGATGAATCGAATGATGAATTGAGTAGAATCGTGATTGATTTGAAGAGATTGAGATTGGAGAAGAAGGAGCTTGATGAGAAGTTGAATAAATTCCGGTGGTGCAATCGGAAATCGAAACAATGCAGAAAGAAATTCAAAGAGGAAGGTAATAATCTTACAATCACTCAATATGCACATGAATCTACCATTAGGATCTATCTGAATCTCCATATTGTTGATTGTTCTATTTTCCCCTTGATTCAATTTGAAAACCCTAATGATTTTGATTCTGTTTGGGCTGTAATGCGTAATGCGTTAGGTGTGTAATCATGTAATTCATTGATTTGGGTGTTACTTCCTCACTATAATCAGATACAACTAATTTGAATGGATACTCAATGAGGTATATTCTATATGTCACAACATTTATGGGTGTTTGCAATAAGGGACTGCTTATTAAACCCGTTTTATCTGCTTATCGCTTCTTGAAATTAGCTATTTGGGATAAGAAACTACAAGCTGTTTACTCAAGTGTACTTATTCCATTCACAACTAATCAGATAACCAGTATGGATTATACAGTCGCCTGATTTGCGATTGTGCATGCAGGGAACTAATTGAGCATGAGAAGAGAGTGCATGCCAGTAACATCAAACAAAGTCAATCAATGGATGATTATAAGATCTTAATGGCTGGTGAAATCATGAATCTTCAACTGGAAGCCGTTGATGCAGGGAAGAGAGCGAGGGCGGCAGCTGCAGCAGAAGCCACTCCAATCCCAGGTAGTTTTTTAGTCTACACTACTTTCATTCTTCATTTTAAGCTTTATTTCGAGTCATATGAAGTTAAGACTGAATTCTTTCTTTACAACAGGTAACTTGAAGTATGCGGTCTACTCTTTCTTCATGCTCCAGGTTGAAGGTTGAGTTGATCCTGATATCATGTATAGGTTTTGGTTAGTGACTGCATATTACCAAAAAAGATACTGTAACACACAGATATAGTATGTTTTTGTGTGTTGGACACAGTTTTGTGAACAAGAAAAAGAAACACGATTTGGTTTATGGAATTAAATACGTTCACACATTTGTCTTAGTGGTTATTTACGGTATTTCAAATTGTTTTTGGTGACGAGTAAACCCGATTTGGTATGATACTTGAAGTATGATACTTGAAGTTGATGTTATTCAGATCTTAAAATCACTTTTCGTCTTCTAGGCATCTTATTATATCATTTAAGATAGGTAAAAATGAAAACCGTAACAGCCTGACTTTTAATCTCATGAGTTTTTAAGGGTTTATAGTATTATGTAAATGTTTTATTTTCTCATGTATCAAAACCACACGCATAACCTCTTCCAAAAGCCATTCCAACGCGTAGGCTATAGATTGGAATATTGGATGTAAACCTTCCTATTTGAGTGCAAGTCCTCCCATTTCAACATCTACAACTCTCACGATTACAATTCACAACCAATACTCGAACCACAACCATTTCCCCACTCAAAACGGTCAGGCAAAACCCTAGAAGGACCATCACGACCTACTAGGAAATTTAAGGTCTCTCTACATTGGTCAGCACAAGAGAAAGAAGCTTTAGCAAGATCTTGGATAGATTTTTCAAAGGACCAATGTATTCTTTACATTATGTAGTTACGTTTATATTCTTTTCTTTAACTTGTTTAACATAATAATAAACACATTGGGCACTGAATTGGATAAAATCTAACTTATACAAAAATTGAAGATTGAATCATTCAATTGAAAGAAAGTGATCAAAGACACAACAAAGCTGGAAGTATTTAAAATCTCGACGACTAAAACAAATGGCCCAAGCATTAGAGCATCAAATCATAGAGAAGCATGGTTTTTGTTAATGTTTGAGTAGGCTTTCGATATTATTAACTTATATTATGTAATAAATTTAGTTAGTAATTAAAAATTTATAATCACTTTTAGTTAGTAATCTTCTGCATAGTATGCATAGTATTAAATTAGCTTCTATTTATTATGTACTATTTTTAAAACATAAATTATTACTTTTACTTTAATATAAAGAGTGAAGTGAATAAATTATTCTTCGGACAATTACGAATTTTATCCTTTAAACTAGTGAAATTACATATTTTCCCAAACCATGTTTAAAAACATTATAACTTATGAGTTGAAACTTATGTTTTAATATCCGTAATTCTTGGTGGAGAAGGAATGTATTTAATTCTCCCTTATTTCTTTAGCTGAGTCATGTTACGTGGAATACAATAAAGAATGCATCACATCCCTAGCTTTAAGTGTTAATGTGTTACAAATGAATGTAGGAGAACATAAACGCAGACACAATTGGTATAAGCGTTGGTTAAAAGGTTTTAATCATAACTTGAACACCCATAACATTTTAACTCACCGATACACAAAGTTAAATGTTACAAATTAGTTTTGGTCAAGTCGTAAAAGAATTGAATCGTCAAAATGATTGACGAGCCATATAAAATTTGAAAACATGTTAAGCACATTTATGTATTATTACATTAAGAAACAAAAATACCGGATCACAAAACAGAATGACTTCCTTGTATTTTTATACAACCTAAGCATGACTGATTTATTGAATGATCTCGATAGATCAACTTATAAATAACTCTTAGTCGCCCTAAAATGATAGCGTCATGTCATGTTTCAAGCCGTGTGAAAATTAAGACCTCTGATAACTAAGCATTGATCACGTATCATGGATGTTAAGAAAGGGATTCTTTTGAAACAGTGTGTATATCATGTTTGTTGAGCCCATTTCTACTTGACCATACAAAGTGCACATCTGTTTACATTTCATAAAGTCTTAACTGTCTAAGTGGTCATAACATCAAGCTAAAACTAAACCATTAAGATTAACTCTCTTTTCAACAATTCTCTTTGCTCCTTTTCCTCCCTGCTTCAGCCCAATTTCCCTCGCAGAGTGGATAAGTAAATCATGACACAAAAAAAGTAAAAAATAAATAAATAAAACCAACGGTCCTCCTTAGCAGACGACGTAAAACCCCGACTGAAATGATATAGCCAAACACGTCCACAGCTAAACGTGTAAACAAAAACATAGGTCCACACAATGTCAATAGGTAGCTCAACCAATCCTGGCGCTTACCAGGTTTCAGGCAGATATGTCGATTTCAATCTATTCACTAAAGAACCGATTGATTCAATTTCAATCTCAAACAGATCAAATCAAATCAAATCAAAAGAAACTGGGCAAAAAAGGAGAAAGTAAAAGGGATTAGTGATCCAAAGTTCAATTTAATAAATACGCGCTAAAGATTTAAAAATATTTTCAAATATTTTCTAAGACGACAAGAAAGAGACTCAACCCAATATGACCCATCTCAGCCTATACACCTCTTGACATGTTCGCTCATGTTACCAACTCTAATCTCAGACCAATCCCTAAAATCTAATCATAATGCTAAAATCAGACATGTATGAATGGGGGAACAGAAGTCTGTCGCCCGCCCAAAACACAGTTATACAACAGATGAAGACAACCAATTGAAGAGATGTGTTTTTGACAAAATTTACGCTTGATACCCAGTAGTATTTGGTTATTCAAAAGCAAACAACACTCACCTGAAAATCTCAACCTACCTTAAAGTAGCATTTGGAGTACATATATCATCCACTTGGCACGCACTGGCCTCTATAAAAACATTTGACACAATTCATATTAATAATAATCTCAACTCAAACATTTTCCAAAGATAAGATAAAGAGTGGAGAGAAGGGGCAAGTGGGTTGAACCTACCTCTTAATCTCCTTGTAAGGGAACAAACATCCCCTGCAATGGACTACGATAAAGCCTTCCCTTTTTGTTTATAGTTTACTCTAATTTAATTGCGCTCAGGTTTGCTCATCAGTACGGACGGGAGCGGTTTCCTCCATGATAATTCCTATCCGGCCCACCATCTCTGTAGTTGTCTCTACGTCTATCACCACCACCACCATATCCGCCACCGCCACCTCTTCCACCACCACCACCACCCCTGTTTGCACAGCCAAGCAATGTTAATACAGTCACAAAGAATCAAGATAAGAAAATGCTAGTAACTATCTTGTTCATTTTCTGCAGAGGAAGCAATTTCTTTCAGCTCTGATTTCTTGTGGTTAAACAGTCAAATCAGATTGTGTTGTATCTCTGTGTGTTTAATTAAAAATTAGCTAAAAAGGGAACGTGTCAAGAGAAAAAATACCTGAAATATATATTTTTTTAATGGTTGCTGTTAATTTTACAAATCATCATGTAACAAATGGACTAATCAACAGTAAAATAACATACAACAACAACATCAAACAATAAACTTTCTATGCAGAATATTGCATGATGCTATTATATTTATATACTTGATGCAGGATTCATATGTCCAGGTCATATTTATATACATGAAGATTCTCATAGAACAGAATCTTTGATAGCATATTAGAAACCAACCGAGGCTAAGATAGGCATTCCAATTATAGACCATTATACTAAACATTCTAATTACCCCATCCCCCGATATATTGACTGCATAAAATGTATATTTAATGAAAAATACATATAAATGTACAAGGAGTGAAGGAGGTAATTAAAACCATACCCTTGACCATATGCAGAAGGGGCCCTTGGAGCAGATTTCTCAGCCATTCCAACACTAATTTTGTAGCCTCTCAACTCATAATCTGACAAATAATAAAAATAACTAATTGTAACCACAAAATGCAATAATGTAAATAAGTAAATATATAATAAATTAAGAAAAAGGGTGCACTGTTGTAAAATCCGCCAGCAGAATGCGCTGCAGAAGGATCCTCATAAACCAAAGCAGCATCTCCTTTGTTGTTTCCTTGTTCATCAGTGTAAATCTTAATGTTATAGGGCCACTGATCCTTATAACCTCGCTTCTGCTTTATTCTCCCAACCTACAAACACCATGCATATGCAATTTTCAATTATAAAGTCAAAAAAGCAAAATAATGTAAAAGAAATAAAAACTGTATTTACTTGTCCAATGCCTCCAAAAAGCTCTCTTAGTTCGTCAATAGTGACATCTGGAGGCAAATTTGAAATGTAGATCCTTGCATTGTCACACGATTCATCACAATTTTCATCACATTGTTTGACCTTTGCAGGTGTTTCTGCAGGAGGACCACCGTAACTGCCTTGATTCTGTTGACCACCAGCATATCCACCGGTCGGACCACCCCTACCACCACGATTATCAGGCAAAGAATCACCAGCATAACCACCGCCACCATAGGATGGTGGATACGAAGTTGGTCCACCGTTGTAACTTGCAGGCGGAGGAACAGCATCAGTTCCGTAAGAAGGGTTGCTCCCGTATGAGTTGGGTGGTTGAGGGTAGCTAATATCAGATCCGCCATACCCAACTGCCTCACCCTGACCATAACCGCTGCTGTCTCTTCCTTGGTTGCTGCCATAAGAACCACTACTACCTCTACTTCCTCCACCACTCCCACCATCATAGTTACCCCTACTTCCTCTATCACCACCATATCCCCCTCCACCACCGCTCCTATTGTAATTCCCACCATCACTGCGTCCACTCCCACCTCTATTGTAACCACCACCATCATTGCGGCCACGATCACCACCGCCACCACCACCGCCTGAGCCAGCAGGGGAAGGAGTACCACATTTGTTGCATTCAGTTCTCCAAGAAAAATTTGAGTTGCCACAGCTGCAATTACAATATGATAGTCAAGCTCGTCATAACATCCATGAAGGCAAAATTTGCAACTTTTATCAATTCGAAGGCTTGTTCCTTCTAAAATTTGAAATTTGAAATAAACATAACAATGCAAAACTTAACAGCAAAACTGATAATATCTTATACAATAAAATTTATTAGATTAAAAAAAATGTAAGAATTTAGCAACAACTAAAGAATAGAGTACACTCGGTTTAATAGACAATGGAACACGTTAATACGTCATCACATTACCACAAAAAGGATCATTCATAACATGTCTCGGTACACCAAGACTATACTGAATTCAAATAATATAGAACATTAATTTGTTAGCAAAAATACAGCTTCCACATACTGGACCGTGTATCATATGACAGCCTTAATCTATTTTCCCGTATTAAATGACAATCTGTTAAACACACAACAAGAACTAGTAAAGTAACAATTTGTTCCATAAAAAGATGTCTATTTCTAAAAGCAACAGATTAATAAGTCTCAACATAGCTTTCAAGATTATTAGATAAAACCTATTGAATAAAAATTAGATAAAGTAAGTACAATGTCAGATTTTTTTGACATCTTAAATCTCCATTATAGACTAAAGTCATGGAGTTCTTACTCCTACTTGTTAAGATTTGTGATCCTACTTGTAAGATTTGTGATTTCTAGAGACCTCCATTCTTCTTGCAGAAATGATTAAAAACAATACTTAAAAAGGAAAAAACTTAACACTAACTAAAAATGAAAAAAGAGTCAGTCTAATTCTATTTTCCTGTATCAAATGACAGTATGACACTTCGTAGCACACAGCAAGAACTAGTAGAATAACAACTTCTTCTGTAAAAATGTCTATTTCTAAAAGAAACAGATTTATAAGTCTCAATAGCTTTCAAGATTACTAGATAAAGCTATTGAATTGAAAATTTTATATAGCAGTTACAATGTCAGATTTTTTTCCAATCTTAAATCTCCATTATACACTAAAGTCATGCAATAACTCCTACTTGTAAGTTTTGCGCTTTCTAAAAACCCCCCATCCTTCTAACAGACATAATTAAAACAAACATCTCAAAGTAGAAAATTGCAACAAAGCTGCAATCTTGCTAGTATGTCAAGATACATTGAAGATCAGAAAACAAACAAATTACCCTGGATTAGGGCAAGGCCAATCTCCTTCTCTGCTACCTCTACCACCACCACCACCACCTCCGCCTCTACCACCGCCGCGCCCACGGTCTCCTCCTTGATATCCACCACCACCTGAGAGTTAAAAACAACAAACACACAAATCCGATTAATTGTTCAAAGAAGACAATCACAAACAAATTCAGACTAAATTTACCAACCTCGATTTTGTGAATTACCACCGTATCCTCCACCGCCACTTCCACCTCGACTGCCATACCCTCCGCCTCCACCGCGTCCACCACCTCCGTATCCTCCGCCTCCTCCTCCACGGTTTCCGCCGTAAGATCCCCCTCCGCCGCCACCGCTGCCTCCGTAACCGCCGCCGCCTCCGTAACCTCCACCACCAGCACCGCCGTAGCCACCGCCAGTTCCGCCGTAGCCTCCACCGACCGGCGGTGGGGCAGATCCATCTCCTTCGTGACCGTAACCAGACATTGTTGTTAGGGTTTCTGTTTAAGATAGAAAAAATAGAGTGAAAGGGTAAAGGGACTAGGGGAATTTGAGGTTATTTATATACTGCGTGAGGGGTTACTTCCTTAGAAGTTTCAGGTGAAACACAGCACGCATCAATCATATGATAAAACTGAAATTTTAGTAATTTACAAGTAATTTTTAGAAAAATTTTAGGTGCACCGTAAAAAATTTGGGAACCGTCACGTTTTGATCAAAATATGACGGTTTGAAAACCCAGAGGTGATGGTTAAGTCAAAGTGTCACGTATAGACTGACTGTTGACAAAAGTACACTGATAAAAACGTACGATTCTGAAACAAAAGGTCACGGTTTGCTCTAACCGTGACGATTAAGAGTACCACTTTGGACCATGATAGTTAGGCCAAACCGTGACGGTTTCTCGTCCATTTCATGGTATATGTACAACACAAAACCAAAAATTAAATCTATAATAATCAATTTCATTCAAAAAGTTGTATGGTTTTTTATATTAAAAATTAACATTTTTATAAAAAAAAAACATGAATGTGTTGTGCATATACCATGAAATGGGCGAGAAACCTCTACGGTTTGGCCTAACCGCCACGGTTCAAAGTGGTACTTACCTTGTACCTTAACCGTCGCGGTTAGGGCAAACCGTGAATTTTTGTTTTAGAACCGTACATTTTTATCAGTGTACTTTTGTCAGTAGTCAGTCTATACGTGACACTTTGACCTAGTCGTCACCTCTAGGTTTTCAAACCGACACGGTTCAAAGTGGAACTTACCTCGTACCTTAACCGTCACGGTTTCCATCACGGTTAGGGCAAACCGTGATCTTTTATTTCAGAACCGTATATATTTTATCAGTGTACTTTTGTCAGCATCAGTCTATACCTGACACTTTAACCTAATCATCACCTCTAGGTTTTCAAACCGTCATATTTTTTGTCAAATATAATTTTACTTGTATAATTATAGGCATATTATTAAAGATTTATAATTTGTTTCTAACTGATTCTTGTTCACAATGATGATTTTGAAGTGAAATGGAAATCATAACTTTCTTGTATTAATTTATGTAACAATCAAGTGTGAATGATAAATGTGATGATTTTGCAAGTGAGATTGCCTTGGCAGCATGGCCGACCTTCTATTATATAGGAACTATGTGGGACGTTAGGGCACCCATTGTTGTTAGGACCGGATCGGACCAACCGGTCCGACCGGGGATGGGCTAGGTGGTCGGTTTGGTTCACTATAGATTGTGTTTGTCTGGTCGAACCGGCCGGTTCGTCCCGAACTGGTGGACGAATCGGGAACCCGGACCGGTTCGAACCAGATTTTGGTACTTTTTTATGTTAATGGGTAAAAACGGGGTGTTGAACCATAAATTAGTGTGTTGGTTATACAAATGTAGTTAAGTTTTATATAAAACTATAAAATACATAAATAAATTACTTATATTTAAGAGAAAATTGCAAAAATGATCCATGTGGTTTGATCAAATTGCTAGTTTGGTCCCAAGATTTTAAAAATTGCAAATTTAGTCGAAACATTTGGAAGTTTGTTGCAAATTTGGTCCCCACCGTTAGTGTTCATTAGTTTAACAATGTGGGACTAAATATGTAATATAGTCAAACCACGGAGACCAATTGTGCAATTTTCCCAAAAACAAAAAAAATAAAAAATCAAATAAAAATTAAGATGTTAAAATTAAAATTTAAAATATTCAAATAAACTTTAACAAGAGGGAGGCCAACGGTCACCATAGTCGCCTGTGACAAAACATAACATCGATCAGTGGTATTTGATTTAAAGGGCGGCCAAACTGAACATCACCATCGTAACCGCCTGCATGGTGACAGACACCCACCCTTAAAT
Source organism: Flaveria bidentis (assembly GCA_018326385.1). Classification (NCBI taxonomy): domain Eukaryota; kingdom Viridiplantae; phylum Streptophyta; class Magnoliopsida; order Asterales; family Asteraceae; genus Flaveria; species Flaveria bidentis. The sequence goes on along the minus strand of BJCM01003770.1, from coordinate 11,893 downwards.
ATCCAACTCCATCGTAACATAACCGAGAACCCCCTCGCTCCTCCGATGGTTGCGAAGGTGCAGGCGGCAGCGGCGCAGCGGTGCAACAGTGCAACGGTGACGATACAGGTGGTAGCGGTGGGCGGGGAAGAGAGAAGCGATAATAAATCTAGTCTCTCTAACTACAAAAGAATCAGAAAAATTTGAGATGGGACTCCCCATATTTGAAACCTAATTACCTTCCTGTGGCCAAAATCAAATAATAAATACCTCACTATTTCTCGTGTTGCTTTTTTCATAGTAGGTAATAAAGAAATTCAATAATCTTAAAAATAGAATAAAGGTTAAGAAAAATCAAACCAATATTAAAACGTAAATAAAAGTAACAATAAAATACATATAAAAATAGAAAACGAGAAGTATGCGTAAAATTTTATTTTTTATAATTATTTTTGATAAAGTTCATATGTCATGTTTAAATCGAAGAATTTAAAAACCTTGTGAAAGTATAAATCCAAAAAAACGAAAAATGAAATCAAACCGTTTTTTTTATTTTTTGTAACTTTAATATGAATTTTTCAATATTTATTTTGAATTTTATGAATGATTTATTCGGTTGTATTTTTATTTTATTTTGGTTTTTATTTAATTTTTTACTTTAATCACATACTTCTTTTACAATAATTTTCACTTTCTTTTTTTACATGCGTTTTAATTTCTACTTTTATTTAATTTTGAATTTGATTTGATTTTTTAATCTTTATTTTTAAAAAAAATTATTGAATTTTATTATTGATGTTTATTTGAATTTCTTATGTTTGATTTTAATTTCTTTTATTTATTGATTTTCAGTTTTTTTTATTTTTTAGAGCAAATTGCATAATTAGTCCCTATGGTTTGATCATATTGCATATTTAGTTCCCATATCGTTAAATACTAACGGACACTAATGGTGGGGACTAAAATTGCAACAAACTTCCAAATGTTTGAACTAAATTTGCAATTTTTAAAATATGGGGACCAAATTTGCAATTTGATCAAACCACAAGGATTATTTTTGTAATCTTCTATATATTTAATTACATATATAACTATATATATAATATAATATATATAATTATGACGTTATCCGGTTCTTAAATCCGGTCCGAACACCAAACCAATAAGGCGTCTTGTTAAACGTCTGATCCAGTTCTGAAAACATTGAGGGCACCAGATAAAATAAGGCTCCCTTCAAAAACTAGTAGGCCGATGGTGTATTGGTGTCCCTTCCCATTTCAAATTCTAATCTTAGATCACACACTCTCAAATTACATTTAACAATCTTTGGTTGATAATGAAGACAGTGAACTCATATGTCAAAACCAATAGAAAAGAAAAGGTAATCAATATGTTATCATGATTATGATTTGTCGATGCCCTTATCTAGATTAGGGAAGATCCAGACACTAACATGCATTTTGTAGCATTGTTGGCTTGACACCCTTATTGAAAGGGTAAAATCAGGTATCTTTTTATATTTAACTGTGATATAAATGTATTTATAAAATACTAAATTTAGTTAGTTTGAGTGATTTGCAAATGATTATTTATATGGTTTTTTGTGTCTTGCTAATATACTTATGCATCTATATAGTTAACTAGGTTCATCTAATTAGCATGTGTAAACTGATATTAAATCATTTGTGGCATTTTATCATAGACTCACATATAGGCATTGAATTTTAAAGGAGATGATTAAAATCATATGAATGAGTCTAAAAGAAAGCTAAACTCTAAGGATGCTTTATCCTAATCTACAACTAGGTGAGTTAAGGATAACAAAAGGTCTGTAAGCATAGATTGACCTTTTTAATAGTTAAAAGAGATTGAAGTATAAATAAAACATCTACCTTTTAGCATTGTGTTTTCTAGTAATGAGGACATGACAAACTATTGATTTCAATATTTTATTGCATGTTCATGTGTGAAGTAAGTTCAGATAGTTATAACTTATAATTCTCGGATGGTTTTTTGTTTGACCTAAGTTTTTTTTCCTCAATATAAATTAAAAAAATTAAGAAAACTTCAATAGGCAGTGCAACGTGCAACTTTAAATATAATGAATTTTGAACAAGGGCCTAGAATTTTGTTTTGCCTAGGGTCTCTAAAACAGTTAAGTCATCCCAACTTGAGAATAAAGTGAAAATTAGTAGTGAAAATGATCAAATTACCAATACTAATTTTTTGATACAAAATTTATAGTTTAAATTAGGGTTATTTAATTTTAATAATCTTAACTTTCATTTATTGGTCAAGATTAATTCAAACTAAAAAAAATGTTTACAGTCACTTATAATTTTGAACTTATTTCCTCCAATAATCCTTTAGTAACTGAGAGTTAACCCTCGTTAGTTTTTTTGATGAAATAGAGCCAACTTTAAACCATTTTCCAACTCCAACATCGTCTACTCTCAATTAGGTCCGTTTTCCATTGTCTAGTCTCCATCGTAATCTTAAATCTACCTCTAACGAATTTGGTGGTTCAAATTAGAAGGTGGATATTGATGGGTTTTTGAGTGCGGAAGTTTAAATCGATTGATCTGGTGAAATATTTCAATTTTTCGCTTAGTGTTTTGGCCACAAAAACAATCCATATCATCAAAAACTAACGGGGTTAATTAACTTTCAGTTAGTAAGTGATCGTTGGATGAAAATAAACTCAAAGTTGGGAGTATCTGTAAACATTTACTGATTGAGATTAATCACGACCAATAAATGAAACTTGAGATTATTAAAATCTAATAACCCTTTAAATTATTAAAAACTAACTTGGCTTTTTATTATGTATTACTTTTAAATGAAGAAAATGACGCTTAACAATTACTATGTATATAAATCCCCATGGTCATTTGTTTACCAACGAGGCAATCAAAGATGCGACAAACGAATGACGGGTGAATGAAAAAGATAGAAAGGGTTGTTTTGAATTTAGAGGCATGAGTGAAGAATACTTGTTTATAAAGTAAATTGAATTTTAACATATAGATTATTTTTAAAGAGCCTATGAATGTCTACTATCTATAAGATAATATTAAACCTAAAAATGTTGAGGTTGATTCCCAATAGATTTGTCACAATAAGAGCCTCAAGAATTGGTCCATGCACTCTACAGCGAAAGATCAAAGAACAACAAAATTACCCCCTACACTTTCAATATTTCACAAAATGTCCTATATGTTATTAGAGGTTAAGGTGTTTTATAAATTGTTGAAACCACTCAAACAATCTAACTAAATAATTTAATTGGCTTTGACCGGTTTAAAACTTATACACATCAATTCAAAGATTATAACTTGTATAAAAGGTTTAAGTGACAATTTGAATATATACCGGATAGGTCCTCCATACCTTTTTTATACATGTTATATTTTATTTTACAACATTAAGATATGCATATATGGCATTTTAAAAAATTTAGTTCAAACTACTGATTATAAAAAAATAAGTTTAAAACCAAACATCACATTGTTAAACTAAACTAATTTGGACGGGTTGACGGTGCGCCTTATCCAACTAACCTAACTTATTTGGTCTATCGTTATTCAAAATTTTAATTAGTTATTTGTATTTATAACTTTTATAAAACATGTCGAACTGAAACATTAACACTAGTAAAACAAATGTAAAATTGCAATTTATAATAAATTTAAAATTACTGGTCCTTAGTTCAAGTGGTTACAACGAAATACCACAAGATTTTATTAAAATATGAGAAAGTTTTAAGTTAAAGTCTTATCTGGGATTAAAATAGGTTTTACGTTAGGGTGCATGAGTTTTCTTTCACTTATGCTAAGTTTTCTTGTAAGTATTACCTCAGGTCAAACACTCGAGTAACGAAGATGTTTTAATGCGCTAGTGGTTTGTATATTATATATTGAATCACTAAAAAAAATAATTATAAAAGAAGAGGACTAAAGTTGTAAAGCTTTTGAAGCACCCAAAATATCATTATATCACTAGACTCTCCTTTCTTATAACTACCACTCACACGACCCCCCTATTGACATTGAAGCTCAACAATTATTCAACCATGGAAGCTCGCATGTTCATCATCTTCTTCATCTTCTTCTTCACAATCAATTCATGTTCATCATCATCATCAACATCATCATCATCATCATCATCTAATTCAGTGGAGATCGTTCCTTTGAAAGAAGCCGATAAGGTTCAAGTGACAGTCTACTACGAGTCACTCTGTCCGTACTGTGAGAATTTCATCGTGAATTACCTGATCGATGTGTTCACCGAAGGAATAGACGCCATCACCGATGTAAAACTCTATCCTTACGGCAACGCGAAGGTCAATTCCAACGGCAACATCACTTGTCAGGTTTTCCCCTAATCAAATCCAGATCTCGTTTACAGTTTATTTGTACCGTTTTCCGATCATTATCGTCGTATGATGTTACTCCTTGTGTGTGTGTTTGTTGCAGCATGGTGAACAAGAGTGTTTGCTTAATACTGTGGAAGCTTGTGCGATCAATACGTGGCCTGATGTGGTAAGATTTTACCTCTTTTGTGGCTGTATGATTTTTAAGTTTTTTAGAATAAACATCAGTTATCTGGTGATTTGATGATTGAATGATTAAATTTCTTCTACTTCAGATTGGAATCCCCAAACATAACTGAATATCTTCATTTATGTCTCAAACACTAGCTTAGATAATTAGGTTGTTTTGATTTGATCAGGATTATTGGAATTGTAATTGTAATTGGGGATTTAGGTATATTTATCAAAATAATTACTAGCTGCTTGGATGTTGATCAATTTCTGACGAGTTGTTTATTTTGCTTGTAGTTTAACTGTATTAAACCATCTGTATGTAATTGGCACTTATCTATGTGTTCTGACTTTTAAAAATGTTACACAATATGTTCAAATTCTTGCAAGTGTCAATTAGGAAGATATAATAGTACTCATGGACTATTATTCAAGTAATCCAGAATCATTACAAAAGCTTACAAACTCGGATTCTTGCTACTTGTTCTTTCTTTAATTTTTTATTTTGGGTTTGCTCTATTTGTATGTCACTGTACCCTGCAAACATAATAATCAAGGTTTACTCGAGTTTGATTAGGAGCAGATCATTACCTAATGGTCTTTTTACTAAAATATGTATTATGGGTGCAGCATGATCACTTCCCTTTCATCTTTTGTGTCGAAAGATACCTCTACTATGGCAAGTTTGATAAGTGGGAATCATGCTTTGAGGAACTAAGTTTGGACCCAAAACCCGTGAAGGATTGTTATACTAGTGGATTAGGAAACCAGGTACAATATTACACTTGTGGTTAGTTGATTTGAGCGCTTAAAATTAGAATCCACCTATGGTAAACTTGAATATACATCATGCAGCTTGAACTACAATACGCAGAGGTGACAAATTCTCTCCAGCCACCAAAAAAATATGTGCCGTGGGTTGTTGTCGATGGAAAACCACTATATGATGTTAGTTTCTTCAACTCTACTCTCAGAACCATCAATACTTCTCTTTGCGGTTGTAATATACTAATTATTAACACATATACTCATGAATGGGTCAATTTGAAACATATTTTATCACAAATTGTCAAAAGAATAATGTTAAGGAGGTCCTTTCCCTATTCAAGTTCTTTTCATCAAGGTGGATACTTTAGAACTATTTTATAGTTCCCACAAATATGCATCCAGTTTCATTTATACCATTTTTTTCTAGAAGAAAAGTGGAAGGAAATTTTCATCATTCTTTTTACAAATCAACAAAAATTTTAATTACATAATAGAACAGGTAACCATGAGTCTTTATTTTTTTTCTTTCAAAATATAACGTTATATTCATTATCCAACTAATTTTTTAGTTGAATTTGGCCGATAGAGCAACTAAAAGATGAATGTGCCAAATGGGTATGATGGGTTTAACATGTATATAGTCGCCTAAACTCTACAAGTTTCATCCCAAATCTATTTTAATCCTTTATCTAGCTAGCTATTTCTATATCTCCGTTTGATTGTGTGTGATTTTCTTTTATTGGTTCAGGACTACATTTACATTATAACCAACATATGTGGAATGTACAAGGGCCCCACCTTGCCCAAAGCTTGTATGAGGTGTCTTGCATCATCTAAAAATCCCATTGTTGCCCCTCATGATAGAATGATCCCTCTTAATCCAGTTACTTATGCAGATGACTCATCAAGTCCTTTATTGTCAATGTTGAGATCATCCCTTATGTCCTTAATGTTCAAGAGAAACATGGCAGCATAAAAAGAAGGTAACACACAATGCACTTCCAACAGATGAAAAAAAAAGCAATGTACATTTGTATAATAACTTTTACAAAATGGTATTTGCACGTCAATGATGTATGCGCGTTATTTCTCTGATGTCGGATCACATCAGAGTAATGTAGTGCAAAATGTTGTTTCTTGACGGACAAATAAGTACGGGTGTAGAGATTTATTGGAATATATTATGTAATTTAAGTTTTTAATTGGGGGGGGGGGGGGGGGGGGGGGGGTTGGTTATGTTATTTACTATTTAGATATCGGATGTTGTACGTCAAGTAGAAGACAAGAACATACTATGAAGTATATTGTTGGAAGTACAAACAAGTATTGGCCATGTATAAAAAATAAAATAAGAATCATAATCTTTTGTTATATTCGTAAATCCTCTTTTGTTAATTACTATATGTTAAAAGGCAAAGTCAATGACCAATGATAATGGGCCCCTGACTTAGTTTTCCACGTTACATATTTTACGTTCTGCTAATTGCGTTAGGTGTTGTGTTGTTGGACTGTTGGTCTTAATATACAACATGAAGCAGACAAAAATACTCGTGTGTCATATGTTGTAGTTATATACAAGTTATTAAATTATTAATATGTAATAAGTATATATCCACAAATGATTTAAAGCTTAAGGAAAAAATCTCTAGTTTATCTTAAGCTGTCCCCTACTTTTAATTATAATTAACTTGAACAAAACGGTTTTAAATGGTTTTGTTTTCATTGCATATATTTAGATGTCACTCTCATAAATTTTTAACGGATTCGTATGTTATATAAAGATGGGTAGTTATCAAAGCCCATGCCGCTACGGCATACTTATTTTTACCCATGTTTTAGGGTGTAAACGAGCCGAGCCCGAGCCCGAGCCCGAGCTCGTATGGGCTCGAGCTTGGCTTGTTATGACTTAAGAGAGCTCGAGCTCAGCTCATTTCGAGCTTTATTTTTAAAGCTCGAGCTCGACTCGACAAATATTTTTTTAAGTTTGGGCTTGGCTCGTTTATTTATATAAATATTACTTTTTATATTTTTATATTTAATTTTGATATATATTTATTATTATATATTTATATATAACATTATTCATATTATTTAATTGTTTTTTATCATAACTTTTTATATATAATAGATATTATTTGTATAATATATTTAATAACTTAAATACAAATATATAAATAAAAAGCTCGTTTAGGCTCGCTAGCCGGCTCGAGCTCAATACTTGAAACTCAGGCTCGATAATTAAATGAGCTTTTTTTGAGCTTGAACTCGATAAAACTCGGCTCGTTTCGAGCTTTTTATCAATCCGATATCGAGTAGCTCACGAGCGGCTCGACTCATTTGCACCCTTACATGTTTTGTTGTGAACTTTTCAATTAGTTCGTATTTTATATAATATTTTAAGTATTGTCAATGCACTCGTCGTAACGCACTCGCCGTAACGTGCAAGTTTGCGTAAAGATTGGGTAAGCAAACTGCCTTGACAATCGCTTTGAAGCCGGTTTCGGATTCCAACCATTTTTTTACAATCTTTTAATAAGCTCGTAATGTTGGTTTGACTTGCGACATATCTAATAAATAAATAAATAAATAAATAAATTTGGTAATAAGTATGAAAATCATATAGTTTTCATGTAAAAATAATAATATATTTAGCTGGTATAATGATTACAATTAGAAAACAGTGTTTATATCGGATAGTCATGTTTTCATACTACTATTAATAATATGAAGACAATGTCAATTATGTTACCATGCTTACTTTGTATTCATCCTTGGGGTGGGTGGAGGTGCCATTTTAATGTGTTCGTCGTGGTTGTTAAGAACAATCAAGCATTGGATAACATTTCTTCCTATCATAAGCCAATAAACTTACTATACATATAATTTCTAACATTTCAAACTTTCAAACAATAAACCAGTTGTTAGTTTGTAATCCTATTATATAAACAAATTGGTAGGTGACAGTTGGGTTATATGATTCGTAAATAAGGTTGTAATCAAGTTATAACATTTTAAACGGCTTGTACACATGTTGAGATACTTAACTTTTCAATTGTATCCATGTCTAAATATAGCATTTGGTGTTGGGGTCTTTCAGCCTAGTGACACATCATATTTAATCTTTCAAAAGTGGTACGATTTAAGATTCACAAACTAGACAATATGTGGATTTTAATAGTAAAATTTAAAAGTGTGTACGTTTAGTGTTCAAAAATAAATTATAGTATTAGGTGGTTTGATTAAGCGACTTGCTTATTAACTCACGATCCATGTATCATGCGAGTCAGGTGGATCCACCCGTTTACAGCCTAAACTAAACTTAAAACCCAATTCACGTCGGCAATTCTTGCCCACTATCTAGAAATGGGTCGACTTGGGTTAAATACATTGGTTATAAGTTTATTATGCTTTTTAGTTCTATTCTAATTATATATTGGATTAAATGAGTTACTCATTATAAAATTTGCTGAATTAAAATGAATCTCATTGGGTGAGCACCACCTACGACGACCAAAATTTGTCGCCGACACATGTTGGTTACTAGTGCGATGATTCCACCGCCTCTACAACAATCATCGCTTGGAGCTCTCCCAACACCCTCACCTCGATTGTACGGTCATTCACCAACACTAGTCAACTCCTGATCTCCCAACCACTTCACGCCTCCACCTCTATCACAACCACCATCGTCGCTACTACCATCCTAGGCACTATTATATCCAACACCTCCATTTCCACCATCACCGTATAAAAATGTATAAAAATATATAAAGGGTGAAAAGAGACATATCAATACTAGTTTATTATAATCACAATTTGTTAACATCTTAACATGAAAAAAAAAACTATTTGTAATCATGATGAAACTATACCATGTTTTTAACAATTACACGTTTAACAACACATTGCGTAAATATAATCCTTTTTATGTTTAGATTGTTTTTCATCACTCATACACGTCTCTACCCTATCATTTGTCCACTTGTAGTAAAAGATAAGCTCACTTTATATATCAATAATATACCCTTTTTTGTACCTTAGTCAACAAAGATGACATATTTTTAATTTTTTAAAACAAATCACTCCATTGGACAATAAACGAGAAAAATACATAATGGCAGAAGCGTAAATAAACGTAACATCAAGACTGATTTCAACTTCAAAACCAGTATAACAATAAACAAACACTAGATTCTTCAATCTTCATTCTCCGTGGGGGGTAGGTATCATACATACATACATACTATCATGGAGTTCAATCATCGCAATAATCGCCGATCAAATGTTCTTCTTCATCTTCTTCTTCTAATCGTCTCCTTATCTGCAACTCTATCGCCGTCGTCTGCATCGCCGATCGCCGTCGCCACCGGCGAGAAGGTGGAGTTGAGCTTATACTACGAAGCTCTGTGTCCGTACTGCGAGAACTTCATACTCAACTATCTGTATAAGATATTCGACAACGGACTGTTTTCAATCGTCGATCTCAAGCTCAGTCCCTATGGAAATGCTAAGATTCGGTCCAACGGCACCATTGTTTGTCAGGTTTGATTTACTTCATTCGAATTAGTGTTTTTACCTTTCGGTGATCTAGATTTGCTGTTAATCAGGTGATTATTCAATAATTGTTTACTGTTTTGTTGTTGTTTATAGATCTCTAGTTCATTGGAAACTGACCTGTAATTTTGTTGTTTTTTGTCAAAAGTTAGAGAACGTGATTGTAGTTAGCTGATTATATGGTAAATTGATGATGGATTTTGGTTACTGCTTGATCAGTTTTGGTTACAGCTATAAGTTACAAAGTAATATTGTAGTTAGGTTATTACATGGTTAACAAATTTTTTAAATGACTTGAGAAATTGTATAAAAATTAAGTTAGCTGATTACGTGATGAATTGTTGAACTGATGATCAATTTTTATCTATGACTTAAGAAATTATATGAAATAGAGTTAGCGGATTGCATGATGATCAATTTTGGTTACAACTGATGTATGAAGATTTTAGGACAATTAAAGATTTTAGATGTCTTAACAACACATATAGTCAAAAGGGCCATGGATTTTGTTCATGAGCTACACATGCATATACGTATCGTCTATATGAAGAGATTGATAGTTTTTACATTGAAATGTTATCATTAAAGAGCATGACATATGTAAAAGTTTTAGACTTCTTATGCTGTCATGCAGCTTAGACATCATAGATTAATGAATTTGACATACAGTTACATTCTTGAAGTCCTTACAATCACCACCATTCTTAAGATCTTCACCATCTAAGCATGAAAATTTTGTTTCAAGTCTAAACCAAAGTTTTAAGTCTAGAGGGATTATTAAGTTTTCTGAATTGGGAACAACCAATATATCAAATGATTACAAACAAATCTTGATCTCATCGATTGAGTTGAGAACAAACAATGAATCACAAGATACAAAACAACATCTACAACACTTAGAAAACTGATAATCAGACTACTGAATCAAGTAACGATGTGTTACTTGATCTCACTGATTGATGCAGAAGATCTATGTATGCAATCCGGTCTTGATTCCTATTTAATGTCTCTATTTCCTTATTCATAGCATCTATCCAATTCCTATCTTTACAGGCTTCCTTATAAGTCCTAGGTCCAATGCTTTTATCAAGTAAAGTCAGGAAACACAAATTATCAGCAGTTATATTGGACCAATTAGCACAATTAGCAAAATTAACATACTTATCAACACCATACTTAACTTTGCCTTCAACAATAAAATCACTGAATTTTTTAGGAAACATTCCCACCCTTCTTGACTTACGAGAACTTCCTTTAAATGATGATTCAGTGCCTTAGGGACATCAGAATTATCTGAATTATCCTTATCCGCATTTGGTACATCATCGGTTAGATTGATATGATCCACAAACAAATTCCCTCTACCATCAGCTGAAGTTTCAACAGGTTGATGACTACTTGTAACAATAGAAGGATTAGTAGTATCTGCTTGTCTTCTACTGTCAGGAGTGTCAAAAAACTATTGGCTTGAACCAACTACTGGACTAGTATCAGCTGAAGTAGTATCTAGGTTAGAGGGATTATTGGGCAAATCATTCAACCCACCCTGGCTAACATTACCATTGGACTCCTCCCTCTCATCATTGGGCAACCAAGTGCTTTTCTCAGTTCCATTGTAATCAAAAAAATTAATGTGATTTAGATTATCAACCAAGGATTCAGAAAGATTTTCTTTAAATGGAAAACAATGTTCAAATAAATCTAACATCTCTAGAGTAAAATATTGAGTTATTTTCTAAAGATAGCAGTTTATAACCCTTCTTATCAGAAGCATATCCAAGAAAGACACATTTTATTGATCTACTGTCAAACTTATTATTAGGATTTAAATTTGTAGCAAAAGACAAACACCCAAAAGATCTGAGATGATTAAGTGAAGGTTTTTTATTTAACAACAATTCATAAGGTGATTTACCATTCAAAACAGAGGAAGGAGTCCTGTTAATCAAATAAGTAGCAGTCAAAATACATTCAGTCCACATTTTAAGAGGAATACCACTCTGAAACAGTAATGCCCTGGCTACATTTAACAGGTGTCTATGTTTTCTC
>BJCM01003763.1:3745-34002 GCA_018326385.1 Flaveria bidentis | reverse complement strand
TATATATATATATATATATATATATATATATATGCGCGCGCGCGCGTGTATGTATATATGTATATATGTATATATGTATATATATATATATATATATATATATATATATATAGCTTATATGGAAAAATTCCGTCAACATTATGGTCTGTAAGATTGGTCTAAATAGCTTATAGATACAAACTACACCTTCATAGCATATCACTTAAAACCATCGGTTCCAAACAATTAAAAGGTCGTCGGAGGTGTTTTGAAGTGTCAGTTGAAGTAGAAGTATCCAAGAATCAACATGAAAGGTTTCGTTTAAGTTTAAGTGCGCTTAAATAATCAGTTTAGACTTAAATATTGGTAAATTCGAGGCTTATCATATTGCATAGGCTCTTGACTGTTGTAAACTTGGGATATTGTAAATTAACATTATCTAAGCATACTACATACCAAGTTAGTTGATGATGTCAAGATACATGTGCATTCAAATTGATTAATCTTGTATTATGCTTTACAAATGTTACATTTAAACTTTATACATTGATTATAATGGTATCGGTATATACACTGTATGGTTCAAGTAGTTAGTAATTAAGATCTGATGGGTGTGAATGCCTTGGTCGCGTTCATGCATAAATGTATAAATATTAAAAGTGTATATATGGAACCGAGTTCATGCATAATCAACATAAAAGTTTAGCGAAAATGTTTTTTAAATATTATATACCACACCAATATTTTTTACAGACATATGTTTTGTTTCTCAAGTGATATCTCATGAAGAAGACAAGCATGTATAAGTCTAGCCCTATATGCATGGTGGATAATGTTTTAGTGCCATACAAATTCAGTATGATTGTAAAGACTATGGGTCTGTTTGTTTTTGGGTTGATCCGGCTGACTGGCTGACTCGGTCAGCGGGTCAGCCCGTTTGATTTCGGCTTCGAACCCGGTTGATCGGGTCTCCAGTGCTGACCCAGACCTTGAAAAAAAAGGTGATGACCGGCTGACCCGCAGGCCGCGGCCCCCTCGCGACCCGCAGGCCGCCACCCCCTTGCGTTGGTGGTTCCGATCGGTGGTGTGACTCCGGTGGATTTTGTTACTTAAATAATGAATCGTTTTGATTCTAGTCAGATACTGAATCAAACAACCAAGTTTCAGTCGGATGCATACCCAGTCAGAACTTTTAATTGGGTCAGCTTCTGACTCAGTCAGTTCTTACCCAGTCATTATAATCAAACAGCCCCTATATTATGTTAATCGAAAGTATTTTCTGTTATTACATTTCCATTATTAAGTTGTTATCAATCACTCACAAGGTAGGTCCGATCTGGGTGAGGTGTGACACGTTTTCATTCTATGCAATAGAAGTGTAAGACATAGGCATGCAAATATACCAATAGAGCATCCAACATGAGCGAATCTTGTTCATGTTTATTCGTTTAAGTTTAACCGATCGAACAAATAAATAAACTTTAACATTTTAACTAATATTATTTTGTTTTTCATAAAAAATATGTTTGTTCTTGTTCATTCAAAAGATAACTGATATTTTTTATGAACGACACAATTATGTATACTAAACAAGATCCAACTAAAAAATTAGTCAGGATCAAATAACCAACCAATCACATAGAGAAAAATTGATTCTTAAGTCACTCGACCCAACAAATGTCCACTCTTAATAAACCATAATAAAAAAAGTTAAGTATTAAATCAAAAATAGCATTTTATTTTCCCTAGGGATTCGAAAATGGTGTCATTCAATTACCTTTATCATTTCGATCAATCTTTTTTCATTTTTTTAGAAATCTGAAAGTATCAAGTCACTAACACACATCCTTCAAGTGTAGAGAAATAGAAAAATCAATATGCAAACATCTTGAAATAAAGTTCAATGTTTTGACCGTAATATTGCAATCACCAAAAAAATGGTTCACCAATTCCACCGAAATACTACATACAGGTATGTATATAATATTCAATTGTTCAGTTTATCAAATATTTACAAATACAAATAAACGAACGAGACCCTTTTTCTGTTGGCTCGACTAAGTAAACACACATTCACTATAACCGTGTCAAATTCAGGTTCTAAATGTCCGTATAAGAAAACTGTATAATAATAAAATTAATTCAATTTTTGTTATCAGTAAATTAACGTTTCATGTATAAAAAATAGGGAAAATTACAAAATTGACCAAAAGTAATTATCAAAATAATTGGTCAAAAAGAAAAATCCAATCACACCCCGCCACATGTCATCCCTCGCTGACGTGGCGAGGGAATATGGGAATCCCTCGCTGACGTGGCGAGGGAATATGGGAATCCCTCGCCTCGGAATATGTGCCCGGCGAGGGAATGACATAATCCCTCGCCCACGTGTCATCAGTCGCCCACCTCGCTGACGTGTAAGCCTTTCCCTCGCTAAGTCAGCGAGGGATTATGAGAATCTCTTGCCCATATATTACGAAAATGCTTTTTCTCGCCCAATATTAAAAAAAATAATCAAAAAATCCAAGATTTTTAAATATTTATTGTTTTTAAATACTTAAAATTTTAATTTAATATATTTTCCCTTATATGATACCATGTCAACCCTTAACAAATCTCACATTCTTTCAAACCTTCTTAAAATTTTCTAAAAATTTTAAAATTTCAGTTAATATCATACTATGCAGTGGTGGTAAATGACATTTTATAAATGGTGTCAAAGAATATCTAACATTAAAAGGTAATGTGTTAGACATATTCTTAATTTATATAATAATATAACGTTTGATGAATTAAAGGATATTAAATGACTAAGTGATGCATCATTACTAATACATTCACATAATAATCATTTTGCAAAAGAAGTGTTGTTAAAAATAAAAAGGTGATCAGGGTAGTCTTTTAATTTATTATAACTCTGTTTTACAACTTTTACATTACATCTAATAGTAATACTATTAAATGCATAAAAACCCTTCAAAAATAATAAACAAATTCAATATATAATAAAAGCAATGAATAATAAAAATAACAGTATAAGTAGAATGTATTAAATAAAAACTAACCTCGTGCTCCATCACCATGATGTTTGAAAAAAAAATTCACGAAGATTTTTTATAGTTTTTCAGAAGATTTTTGAAATTTTCGGAGACCCACCCACTATCCTTCCCCCTTTAAATAGTCTTTGCCATATTAATGATCCTCGCCTCGATTCTCAAGTTCTTGCTGACCAGGCGAGGGATATGTCACATCCCTCGCCGACATTGACCTCTCCCTCGCCTTGGTTTTGGTGCCCTCGCTGATGTCACCTTTCCTCGTTGACGTGACCGAGAGGAGGGTCAAATCCCTCGCCTCGTAGGAAGTGCCCCTCGCTGACTCTGCGAGGGATGTGACCTATCCCTCGCCTAGATATATGAACCCCTCGCCTGACCCTTTTTTTAATTTACAATTTACACGTGAGCGAAATATTTCACGTGGGCGAGGGAAAATTTTTCCACGTGGGCGGGATATTATGAGTTTTCCTCGCCCGTGGCGAGGGATCAAATTCAACTGTCTCTTTTCGTATTTTTTTAGTCAATGGTTATTTTAGTAATTTATTTGGGTCAATTTGTCAATTTCGTAATTTTCCCTGAAAAAATAACTTTTGTCGTCTAGAGCAAGTTCCAGGTTCACACTTCGTTAATGTTATGGTGGTACACGTGGGGTGACATCACCTTCATTGCTTATGTGTGTGCATGTGGCATGTCACACACCTTTTATTTAGGGTTGTACAAAATTAGGGTACTACAAAAAGTATGTGCCTCAAAATTCGATCTTAAAAATCTCGGCTTAAAAAAAAGGAAAATTACTCAAATAGTCATTTGACTATTTAAGTTTACCTATGACTTTTTAAGAAGATACATCGGAGATATCATGACACTTATGTATCGCCGGTAATAATCTTTTTAAAAATTAATTGTAATGTTACTTATATTGATAATATAATTAATATTATTCATTTAAAAACCGCATTTTGAATTTAAAATATTAAACAATAAAAATTAACTAGAATCTAGCCCCATGCGTTGCAACAGGGATGTAAAATCATACCATATAGCACTAACACATCATGTCAGTGACCACCAACACCAAAAAACTCATATTAAAAGCAAGTTGATCTAGGACTAGCGCGTTGCGATGGGGTTGTTGAAGGGGTGAAAAGTAAGCGTAAAAACATTGAACCACACACATGCACACTACGACGTGTATGCCCTACTTTATGAGTTCTTTGTAGTTAATCTAACCATGTCCAAAACGAACGCTAAACTCGTGTGTTTGATCTTAATTGTTATCTATAAAAAAATAAATGTATAATTTACCTTCCCTCAAACTTTGAAATAGAAGGTCATATTTAATTGTAACTAGTTGTAAACTCATGCACAAACTATTACTTGAGTCCATGTAACGAACCCAACAACGTCCGAAACGAACACCAAAAATTGTGTTTTTGTTATTTGTAAATTGTTATCTTACAGTTTTATTAAAATAAATAATTGTTTTAAAACTTTAGGGAGGTCACACAATATAGTTTTCGGGATGATAAATAAATGTAATTAATTATATTGATTAAAAATGAACAACATATTGTATTATTATATGAATTAATTAAGATACCAAAAAGATTCCATAAATTCTCCAGCGGCGATACCATCTAGCCGACGATACCGGCGTTTTCGCTACCAACTCCGGCGATACAACACCACATCGGCGATACCAACTTGAAAGTGTATCGCTAGTTGTTTTTTATTATTCAAAACTTGGCGATACCGGAGATACTACATGGTTAGGTATCGCTGACTTGGTGATACGGCGATACAACATGGCTAGGTATCATTGAGTCAACGATATTTAATGACGTGTCATTTTTTAATTGGTAGAACAAATTGGTAAAATCGAAAGTCAATGGCTATTGTAGTAAAATTAATGGGTCAATTGGTTATTTCGCTAATTTCTCCTAAAAAAAACTCGAATCTAAATGAACTGGCTCGGCTCAAATTCTAAACGAGCCGAACTCGAGCCAAGGTTAGCTCGGTTTGTTGGCTCGGCTTATGACTCGGTGCATATAATATATGTATAACTACTACTATTATTATGATTATTAATTTTATATTAGGATTTTAAAAATGTTTTCTTAAAAATAAAAATGAATTCTTTTTAGATTCATTAAGCATTTTGTTTAAAAAATATATAACTTGATAGTAAATTGTTTATATTCAAAATAATTATTTTTGTTTCCATAAGTACGGAGTACCTAACAAAATATAAAAGCCCTAATATATATGTTTTATGTTTTCATATAAATTAATGTGAAAAATCAAAAAAAATAAATTGAGTCGAATCGAACGGGCCACGAGCTGGCTTGAGCTTTTCACGAGCTGAACTCGAGCCGGTGTTTTGAGCTCGTTAAAATTTTCGAGCCGGTTCGGCTCGGCTTGATAAGCTTCGAGATCGAGCTCGAACCCATCCTGACTCAGCTCGACTCGTTTACGGTCCTAGTTTTGATGCATGCCTACATGTGCTTGCCTTACGACTTGGATTCCTTCAAGTCCTTTTCTATACGTAAACTAATAAACATGATTTGAAAGAAGTTAAAGTACCTCACATGGAGATTTCCATAAAAGTTCAGAACTTTTTATTTCGTTTGTTGTATTTATAAATGTATTTAAACTCGCTCTGGTATAATGTTAAGAATAAATTAAATTGTTGTTACAAAAGGAAAGAGAGAATTATGGGTTACAATTACCCTATATGTTTAAAAACAAAGGGGAAGAAGCCGTTAATTTCAGGTATTCAGGTTTTGATTACTTGATTTATCATCTTTACACTTTGGTCCTTAATATGAGATAAAAACAGACAGATTAGAGAGAGAGAGAGAGAAAGGGAGGGAGGGAGACAAAAAGAGTGAAACGGTGGTTGGTGTCGCTGGAGACCGCGGATTCGGTGACCGCTCCGGTTTGGCTGTCGATGCTATCCCCGTCGACGCAGTTTTCTAGCGAGAAAGGGTCTGTGGTGTTGGGTTCGATCATGTTTCAAGCATCGTGTGCTCTGTTAAGATTCTTGTCGGGTTCAACCCTACCTGCGAGGGTCCTGGGGGGCTGCCGCCGTGTTCTTATAGGCATGTTCACGGTCGGATACATCGCCTTTGGTGGTTGATCTCAGTCAACGATTTACCGCTTTGCCTGTTTCTGGTTGTTGTCACCGGTTGAGCTCTTTAGATGTACTCTTTACGTTGTTGTGGGTTCGTGCCCCAACGACCCTTTCAATGGTTGGTGGTTGTTCTCCTGAAGCCCTGTGTTTGGTACTGTTGTGATTGGAAACCTGAAATAATAAAGATTTGATGTTGTCCGATGATGATGAGAAAAACATCGTCTGAGACCTGTTGTTTGTTTTATGGGTTGTGCTTTCGGTAGTTGTTGGTATATTGATTTGTTGTTGTATATTGATTTGTTGCTACTACTA
This sequence comes from Flaveria bidentis, assembly GCA_018326385.1. Lineage (NCBI taxonomy): Eukaryota > Viridiplantae > Streptophyta > Magnoliopsida > Asterales > Asteraceae > Flaveria > Flaveria bidentis. Next base: position 27,525 of record BJCM01003763.1, on the reverse strand, counting down.
ATGTTGATGAAGACGGGCTATTGCTCATCTGAGACTACCGTTGTTTCCGTGTTAGGGCCGTGATGATATCAGTTGCTCTGGCGTGGGTACCAATGATGGTTAGCAGCCGCAACCGGAATCCTAGTTCGTCTATTACTAGTCTATTTCGTGCGCAACATGCGCACATGTCAAACACTAGTTCCACTTATTTAAGAACTTGTCTTAAGAACTTGTCTTTCTTTAAAGATGGGGATATTACGTGAATGCGACTTACTGGTGTAAGAAACCAAATGTTTAGTAAACCATTTGACATAATGTTTGTTTACCTTTTGTTTATTTAATAAATGAATTAATGTGTATAAATATTTTGTTCATGAACATTTGGTAATATAGTCACTTAAGGGGTTGTTTGATGTAGCCGACTCAGTAATATCTGATTGAGTCAGAAGCTAACCCAGTTAGAAGTTCTGATTGAGTCTACATCTGACTGAAATTTGTCTGTTTGATAGTATCTGATTGACTCTACCAAATTTACCAAATCCCCGTAATGTTTTGGTCATTTAACTTATCAGTTTAAAAAATCACCTGAATTTACCAAACGCTTAAGCAACCAAATATTTTATTATATAACTTTATACTAAAGAAGTACATCTAAACACCAAATAACATACACACTATACTTATTTACAGTTTATTTAAATATAAAAAAATAAAATATATGGTATAAAAGCACAAAACCATTGCCACAGACAAAAAAAACCAAGTTAACACAATCACCTACATCTTCGCATCTTTTCTCTTTGTTCTTCACCTCCACCTTCATCTTCTCCATCACCGCTCATACGAAGCCACCACCTCCCGCAGTGTTACTCCGGCCACCGTCCTACCACAACCGCCTCCGCCCCTCTGCCACCGGCACCGCCTATCAACAACTTCCTCCGAAACCTCTCTCTCAACCTCGTTCATTAGCGTCTCCATCTCCACCTCTCTCTCAGATCTGTACACGTCTCTTCGTCCTTTCTCTGTCGCCGGCGACAGCGAGTCCTCCACCGCCTCGCTATCGTCGTAGTACATCTTCGATTTGGAGTTAGCTTCTTCGTAATCGGAGTTGTCATCGCCGGAGTGGATGTCGGTGATGGGAAGGGCAACACCCCTTTTCTTGGTCAACTTGGTCAGCATGTTTTAATTCAGGGTCTGGGTCAGAACCCATGGACTCGGTCAAAACACAACATAGTCATATCAAACGCGTTGACCGGCTGACCGAGTCAGCCAGTCAGCTGAGTCAGCCGGGTCAGCCGGGTCAGCCAAAATCAAACAACCCTAAAGTATGTTTACCTTCCTTTATGTTCATTGGTTAAAAGTTTTTGTATTTTTAATTTATGATGTTTAGTTTATTAAGTTAACATTTAAACTATAAACCCTAATCATTTTGACAAAAGTATCATATGTATGATAGAAACAACACAACGAAGAAATAAAGAGATAATCTTAGGCAAATCATTCAATAACAGAAACTCTATATACACGAAACAACTAAAAAATAACCAAAAACTAACTGATCATCAAAGCAATGTCAAGAAGAATCAAATATAGAAACAAGAATAAGTGGATCTTCAACAACTCACAAAAGGAGTTAGGGTTTCAATCTAAACCATAGACGATAAAAACAGAGAGAATAAGATAAAGAGTGAGAAATGTGATTGGTGTTGTTACGAACCACATAACACACACTCCAAACATTATATAAGACCCAAAATAAAGCGGAGACCCACAATCCGCATGAAAAATAGAGAGGAAATGAGTTCCATTTGGGAATCAATCTCATAAGCAGGCTTGACTCGAGCACATCCATTAGTAATAACCATGAGCCTAGTTAGCACGAACCAACCAACGAATCAAGCAACAATAGCAAGCCCAAAACATATGATACTAGGAATAACACGGAATATTAGAACATACATCATATTTAAGAGAAAAAGGACATGAGATTTTTAACACATTTGAAGCTTATATCTAGTTGTAAACTTAGTTATTTGAAACTTATATTTTTTAGAATATTATTTTATGATAATTATACCTATCATTATTATGTCTAACTTATGTCTTTGTTTTGGGATAACTATATTAACTATTAATATGTGTCTTTGTTTTGGGATAACTATATTTATTATTAATATGTTAAGTACTTAACTTTGTATTTACTTAACATTTTTCTCTAACGTTTAGGACTAAAAATGTTGCTTGTATTTATTTATTAAAATAGTTTATGTTCGTTTAAATTTGTATGTATTCGTTGAAGTTAACGAACGAGCACAAACACGTTTAATTTCTTTATACGAACAAGAATTTTTGTTCAGTTAAATGTTTGAATATGCTCAATGCGATAAGTATGAACATAACAAGTCTTCATTTAATTCGGTTTAGTGTGTTTAAAGCCTAGCTATATACAATGAGTTTGCCAAAAAAGATGATAGTGTAATTGCATTATTGGCCAATATACTTAGCATCTAATGTTCAGCAAGGAATATGCATCAAAATTGGTGTTTTCTTATAATTATTTAAGTTATGTGATTGTGTGAAATGTCTTGTCAAATTAGTCTATTTGCATAACCATGCTAGTTAAAGTTCACTTGTATTGTGCTAGCTTAAAGTAGTAATTTGATAACAAAAACACGTTTAGTAGTAAATGCTAACTCAAGCATAATTAAATTCTGGTGAAAAATATGTTTAGTGGTGGATGTTAGTTATAGCATAACATGATTTGTGTAATCACTATAAGCACGAAAAGATTATTCAATGAATATGATTAGACCCTACAATTCTTCATGTATACAATAGGACTTTATGAGTTATGCGAAACACAAAAAAACTGATACTTGAATCTGAATCAAGTATGAACGTGGCAGGTTTTTTTGAACGGCTAGTTAGTTGTTAGTATCACAAAATTAGTAAAAATCACCCATGCCAAGGTATGAACCTTGAGCCTTCAAGAGAGACAAAAACTTTTCACCTCCCCCTTAATCACTAGGTTAAGAGATTATTGACATGAATATGACACGTGTAAAATCAGTTCTAGAGATACGTGAATTTAAAAGACAAACAGTTATATATGATTCACGTATCATTTACGTTGTGTTCCCGAGCGTCATTTAAGGAGAGAAAGGAAAATGTTTACTTTCTTTTCTTTCGTTAACTAAACTCGGGAACACAACGTTAATGTCGGTAGGTGCATATACATTTTTAGCGAAACATAAATTGAAAAGTTAAAGACTTTTCTGTTAAATATAAATGTATTTTAATTTTTTCTGTTAAATATAAATGTATTTTAATCAGTTTTCATATTAAAAACTCTTAATGTAAATGTTAAATATCTAGTGTTATTTATGTATATTTTTTAAAATTTCAACACACAAAAATTACGATTATGTCAACGTAGCAAGGGTTATAAATCTAGTGTCGAAAGTCATAATTACAAGGTAGCAAATGTACGTGATTACATCTCATTCAAGTGACGTTGGTTTAATCTCAATTAAATAAAATATACACATATATAGTAAAATATATAATTTGTGAAGTAAAGTAAAAGTAAATATTACCACTAAAAACCATAATTTGTGAAATAAAAACGGCTCCTTCCTCGATTTTTTCCCCAAAAAATCTCAGTGGCTACGCCGCCTCTGACCACCGTCTATATATCTCCTCCGATGGCATTCCCAACAATAAAAATCTCCATTTTCACAAACCTTCACATCTATCAATCTCTCTGTATTATCTCCCTTCAGAAAATATGTCTAAATCACATCTATCAATCTCTCTCCTCATACTAGCAATATTATTCTCACAATCCCTCATACAATGTAAACAACACACAATCCCTCATATTATTCACCCCCAACATTTACATTCTTCATGTTACTTTTTTAACTTCCAGTTCTAAAGCTTCTGAACATTTGCAGGTGTAATTTCATCAGCAACATTTACATTCACCAACAAGTGCGGACAAACGGTCTGGCCGGGGGTTTTATCCAACGCCGGAATCGAACCGCTGCAGCCCACCGGTTTCGCTCTTCAAACCGGCAAATCAAAAACCCTCAACGCGCCTTCGTCATGGGCCGGCCGGTTCTGGGGAAGAACCCACTGTTCCGAAAACTCCGACGGCAAATTCACCTGCGCCACCGCCGACTGCGGCTCCGGAACCCTAGAATGCTCCGGCGCCGGAGCCACACCTCCGGCGACATTAGCTGAATTCACCCTCGACGGCGACGGCGGTATGGATTTCTTCGACGTGAGTTTGGTCGACGGGTACAACCTCCCGATGGTGGTGGCTCCGGCCGGTGGGTCTGGGCGGAACTGCACGTACACTGGGTGTGTGGTGGACTTGAACGGCGCGTGTCCAGCGGCGTTGAAGGTGGTGAACGGTGAGGGTGAAGGGGTGGGGTGTAGAAGCGCGTGTGAGGCGTTTGGGGCACCGGAGTATTGCTGCAGCGGCGCGTATGGTTCACCGGATACTTGTAAGCCGTCGTTGTACTCGCAGTTGTTTAAGAGCGCGTGCCCACGCGCTTATAGCTATGCGTATGATGATAAGACTAGCACCTTCACTTGTACTGGTGCCGATTATCTGATTACTTTCTGCCCGCCGGCTACCACAAGGTAAATTTACTTCAATAGCAATGATATTTACGCTGTTTTTGGTAGTAAGTTTTCTCTAGAGGGTTATAATACTCCTGAAAGTGATTACTCTTTTGATTATTTGAAAGAAAATGTTTGGTTTTTTCAAACAAACAAGTAAATCAATTTAACTATTTAAAATATCTATATTATGTTTTTTATTTATTTATAAACCAGTCTAATCAGATATTAAGCACTCAAGCCAACCCTAAATAGTGGGGTTACCCACGTTATAACACATGATAAAATTGTTACTAACACGTCTTGATATTTACGCCAGCTAACGGCTTCTTTTTATTTGTTAAGTACCATTTCATCCAACGGTAACTTTGCTTTTAAAGTGAGATTTTTATCAACGGCTAAAAATGAAATTATTGTACTTGCAGCAAGAAATCAACGGAAGGGCAACAAACTCCTACGACATCGACACCGCAGTTTAGCAACGGGATGGTATACGAAGGCATAGACGCGGTGGAAAGCAGTGTAGCTCCGCCACAATACACCTACACTCACGCGATCATCGTGTGTGTGATTGTGTTGGCTGCATTCTTATAAATTTCAGCTTGTGACGGGACATCGTTACCAATTTGAAACGGATCATCCGTGACTAACTTTTGTTCGCCCGACCCGAGTCATCGAAAAGATCTGAATCGGGTTTCCTTTTCGGATTCGATCCAAGTACAAGATTATTTATGAAGAGATATTTTTATTGGATTATTTATTTGTACGGTGCAACAGAGAAATTAGTGATCGTTTTTTGGATTTTTTTTAGTTAGATATTATTTTTGAATTCTTTGTGGTGTGCAACATGTAACCTACTATGTTTGGTGAGAAAATAGTGAACGAAATTTTATTTATTTGACAATGTATAACTCATCGAATATTTTATTTTATTATTATTATTTTTTAAACGAATGCATACACCTCGTAAAAGTTGCACTTAAAATCCACATATTCTTTATCTTAATTAGAAGTGTAGATAAACGAACTTGAATATCTTAATAAAAACCCGATTTTTCAAACTTAAAAAATCATCTGACATTAATAAATACTTAAAAGAAGAATTACAATTTACTCTGTCATCCTTTAAACTCTTTGAAATTATCTATTGTGTATTATGAATTAAAATTTTCAGCTGTTTATTTTTCTATGTGGATCTTTAAGCTATTAGAAAGATACTTATTTGACATTTTATTACGAAAACAACTTTGAATATATTCATTGCTGAAAATCTCCTTTCTGTTGTTGCAATTGAGACCGGAAATTTCAACACTAGCGGAGCCATTCTGTCAACCAAATAATATCTCTTATGTTTCTTAATTGTACAAGACTTTTGCATAGATGAGAAATAATCGGAACACCTCTTAGCTTGATATTCTCCTGTTTAATATTAAAGTTTTCAGAATATTAAAATTCTAAATCCTCTCTTGTTCCGTAAAATTCTCCATTTGATATCTTAATTGAATCCTCTCCTGTTCCGTAAAATTTTTAAAATAATACTTCTCAACAATAAGACAAATCTGATCAATATCAATCTCTTTTGATACTAAAGTTGAAGTAAAAGACAACTACTCCATTGAACACTCATTGAATTTACAAATTAACTCATATAATTGTTTATCCAATGTGGATGTAAACAAATCTGCTCGAATAATGTTCAAATGTAATATGAATATCTTTTATGAGGTCGATACCGAGTAGAATTATATGACGCATTCATATCCAACATTTCAATTTGATGTTATTCATTGAAAAAAATAAATTGAACAAGAAAAGAATCCCATCCATTGTTTCATAAATCATATCAACTATTCTTTGTTGATGAAACTAACTCTATAGCATTAAAAATATCTTGGGATTTTTTTTGTAAAGATTGAGAAAACATGTCAGTCCTTCTCATAATTTCCTTTATCAAGTGAAGAATAAACACAAACTCAAATAATCACATGTGAGTGTAAGTTGCATCAGCATCTTCACATTAAGAAAAAGTAATATGAGATAAGTCTTCGATTATTCCTTGAAGACAACACGCGTAACCTCAAAGAACTTAAGTAAACTGCAAACAAAGTTAAAATGAGAACCCCAACGTATATCATCGCGTCTTCTTAAAGTCCCAACTTGATTTAATCCTCTTCTCGAGTTGATTTCACCTAATTCTAATAAATTCTTAACCTCTTATGCCTTTACCTCTTGTAACTTATCATGATGCTTACTAGAAGCACAAGCCATATTAATAATAGAAACTAAATTTGTAAAAACTAATGTATTGGAATAAGTGTGAAGCACAAACTAATGGAAGTTGTAACCTGTGAGCAAAAATAAAACTGTAATAAGCATTAAAATATTCAGTCAAACCAAAGAAAAGAATAAAAAAATAAGTAAGTAATTAACCTATGAGTAAAGTAATGCACATAATATGCATAAGGACAATCCTTAAGAACAAGTGCTTGCAACCCATTCCATTCCCCTCTCATATTACTAGCACTATCATAACCTTGACCACATATTTTACCAACATCAAACTAATATTGCAAAAGTTGTCTTCACATACTTGTTTTCAAGGTTGATGATAAAGTATTTCTAACATGAACCATGTCTAAAAACCTTTCTCGTATGATCCCTTCTGCATCAAAAAATCTCAAAACTATGGCCATTTGCTCTTTTTTCAACTCATCTCATGACTCATCAACTATGACACAAAATTATGAGTCCCCCACTTTATTACGAACATGCTTTCGCACTTTATTTGCAATAATACTAAGAATTTCTTTTTGAATGTCTCCAGAAATATACTTTGAATTATAGGAAGCATTCCATAATATATCATGTGCTACCTCATCATTATAAGAAGCTGAAAGTTGTAGTAATTCAAGAAAATTTCCATGATTCTTTAAAAGAGAAGACTTATCATGTCATCGTAAAGCACAAGGTTGGAATGTCAACCACTTCACTACATCAACTATAGCTTTCAATTGTAAACGATTCTTCAATATTTGATTGTCACTTTGTTTCGCAAAGACATTCCCAATGTGTGTTGCTTGGCTCAATAAATTTTGACAGTATGCCACAACATCTTTATGTTGAGAAGAACCAATATGGTTCAAGTATGCATATTTTTTCCCATCATTAACTTTTTTTCAATCGTCAAATACTTTAACTATAAATGCATCATAACCATTGCATACATTTGATTTATTGTTAAACAAATAATAAAGAAGGCAATATGAAGCTTTTATTGTTGTAGAATACTCTAACTAACTAGGAAAATCTTGAACCAAGAATATTGGAATCTACAATTTTTTTGATCTTTAGGATATTCTTTAAGATGAACTTAAAAAGGTCACAACTTTAAATAAGCTTGTCTTACTTCTTCTCTAGAACTAACCGAATAATCCCACAGTTGTCTTCGTTTAGCCAGATCTCTTTCTAGATTATTAAGATACACTTCATTAGCATTTGATAAAGAAACTTCATAAGCATGATTCTCTTGTTGATTTTCATGTTTTTTCAACTTACTAGCTTGTCTTACTTCTTCTCTAGAACTAACCGAATCATCAATTCTTCACCAACAATATGTCTTTCAAAAAATAGATCATTAGTTTCCCCATTTCCCATAATGTATCAATCTAAATTCAATATAACATCAACAATTAGTCATACACTCAACTATCCAAACCCCAAAAATCAAATTTTAATCATTCATAAATCATAAAACTATAACAACAAAGTAACCATAGATCCCAAAATCCCAATTACATTCGATCTATTGTAATTTCTAACAAACTTGAACAATTAAAACTTGAATAATAAATAAATCGACCTTAGGGTTGTAGGCCAGCACTCCAGCAGGTCGGCAACTCGCAATAAGGGCAGCAGACAACACTCGAGGAGTAAACATGTTGGCTGTTTGTTGATGTCAAATTGTGGTCTACTAGTCTTGTGGAAGCCGATCATCGATAGTGGCATAAACAAAGGTAATGGGTTAGGCTGTTGTAGCCCATTTATGTTTATTCACCAAAACTCTAAATCACCAACACCTAAATTCACCTAAAAAACAACCATGGATCATTACATGTAAAACTTTATATCTAAAGCTAAGCTAAGTCTAGACTCGAGCTCAGCTCATTTTGAATTAAGAGAGCTCGAGATAGGCTCGTTTCAAACTTTATATCTAAAGCTCGAGTTCGGCTTGTCAAAGATTTTTTAAGATTGAGCTCAGATCCGACTAACTTGCTTATCATTTATTTATTGTTTTTAATACTTTTATATTAATTTCTATATATGTTTACAACTATATATCTTATATATAACATTATACATGTTAATTTGATTCTTTTTACTGTAACTTTTTATATATAAACATTTATATATATAAAAAATATTTAATAAATAAATAAAATATATAAATAAAAAGTCCGTTTAAGTTCACGAGCCTGTTCAAGCACAATATGTAAAGCTCGAGCTCGGGCTCAATAGTTTAATGAGTTTTTTTAAGGCTCAAGCTCAACTCGAGCTCTATAAAGCTTAGCTTGTTTCGAGCTTTTTATCGATTCGATCGCGAGCAACTCGACTTGTCTGCACCCTTTATCTCAATTTTTAGTTCTTGTAGAATGATTAGCATGATCACGCTTTGTGTTTTCCGTAAGTTTAACAAATGCTATGTTTGTGACGCTATAACCAAATCCGGGCCAGGTTTGATGTCGAGTTGGACCTTCCCTAGCCATCCCGAGCATGGGTTAGAACAAAGAAGTCGTTAGAAGGTGACTTGAGGCCGGAGCTCCAAGAACACCATGTGACACTCACATACGTCAGTTATTTAAACAAGATGACTATGTATATATATTTCATTTGGACTTCTAAACTTTGGTGATCAATTCAGTGACGAAAACATGTTTTGTAACTGTATAGTTCTTTGAAAATAGTCAATGAATTAGTATATATTACTCGAGTGACATACGTATATTACACATAATAACAATTATCAGATATTACATAACACAAAACAATTTTTACTCATGGTACTGGTGATATAAATATATTCATATTGTAGAACTGAAATCGTAATTATCAATTAAACACGGTTTATTTGTTAACCAAGTAACCTAGTTTCTTGTTAACGTTTTTCTTCATTTAGGTTAACGATCCATAAAATTTCAAAGTACTGGTGAGAAAAATACCAAATGATGTATTAGCTTAACCTACAAATCCATATTCAGGTTCGGTTAACCTACCTGTGTCCATTACTACGGGGTAGGGTCAAGAACTTTGTCCCAAGTGACGGGATGTAAGGTTTAGTTAAAGCAAAGGTGCATGTTTGAGTAATTAGTGGTAGAACAAAGTTGCATTATTAAACAAAAAATTCCTACCTAAAACAACAAAAACTTTTAAACTGAAGATTAAGTTATGAATTGATTGTTACCCTAAAAACAGTATTAGTTTTTAAATCTTTTTTATCATGTTTTCAACTATAATTTAATTTTTAGCTGTAAACGAGTCGAGTCAAGACACAGTGGGCTCAGGTTTGGTTTGTTTGTAACCTGAGCCCAGCCTGCTCGACTCGTTAATCTTATCGAGCTCAAAATCTGAGCTTGGGCTCAGCTAGTTTATCTTAACGAGCTCAAAAGACCTAGAGCTCAGCTCGTTTATATAAGACCCTGTTCTCGGGACACTTACAGCTGGTCAATCATCGCATAGCATATATTTTCATTAACTTAAAGAAACATTGCAGCGGAAACATTTAAAACGACATTTCATTTTATCATAAAAGCTTTTGTAAAATAATACATCGTTGACAAATTACAAAATACTTGTTGTATTACATCACAAAAGCATTATATAAAGATGGATGCCATCCAAAAGGAGCCAAGTAGCCACCCTGTGCCATCCTCAACAACCTTTACCTGCCAACTGGAAACACATAAAAGTCAGCGTTGCTGAGTGAATTCTAGCTTTAAAATAAAACATACTTTACTTTCGTTTAAAACCGTCATTTACAATCATACGTGATCATGCATTATACATACACGTAGATAATATCATTATTATCTTCATTATTCGTTCGTTCCATCCGTTCATTCGTCATTAAATCTCTACTTTCATTCGGACCAATGCCATGTGCTTCACCCCACCGTCATGCATAAAGCGGGTACTGGGCCTGAGGTCTTTCATAGACCCCGAACATTGTGCACGAAGCTGACTCCAGTACATAGGGTAAGCGGCAAGGATCCCATACATATGGTTAATCACAAGGATTGAACCCAGTGTGCATCCTTCCAGGGTAATTAACCCACACACATTGACCTAACACCCTTTATTGGGTGTGAATCTCCATACATTTTCTTAATCACACGGATCAAGCTCCAGTAACCAGTACACGGTTGAGCTAACACCCTTCATTGGGTGTGAACCTCCATACATATGCTTGCAAGCCTTTCTTATTTTCATTCATTCATTAATGCATGCATTCTTTCATTACGTTCCTCTTTTCATTATCTCCACTTTACGTTACATAATACTTTTCATTTCATTCATTAACATTCAACATAAAGCCACTGGAAAATAATCATACATAACAGGAACATAAACATAAACATAAACATAAACATACAACATCACCATACAGGGCACCATCATACATACATAACATACATCATACATACCATCATGCATAAGCATCAATCATACATCATACATCATACTATGCCCTACACATCATCTTTGACTTCAAGAAGTCAACTTACATAGCCCCCGAGAACCTCCCAAGTCAAAGCCTACATTTCACTTTTTCCCCGAAAAGTCAGAAAATAATCTAAGTCTTTAGGCGCATAAGCACTATGTAGACGCATGAGCATTATGCAGGCGTATGGCCTTTCGGGCGCATGAGCAACCTTCGGGCGCATCAGCACTATTGGGGCGCATGAGCAACACTTAGTCTATTTTAGGCAGATTCTAGGCGTATGAACTATCTGGGCGTATGAACGCTTAGTCAATTTCAGCCTATTTCTAGGCGCATGGGTACTATTTGGGCGCATGAGATTTTGGGCGCATGGGACACTTAGGCAGATTTTCATATTAGGCGCATGAACCCTATTTGGGCGCATGAACCCTATTTGGGCGCATGAGCAGTCTATTTCACACTTAAACATCATAATTCAGTTCCCAATCATGCTCAAACTTATTCTAAGCTTAGATAATGCATTCTAAGCCTTAGAAACATATTCATAACATCATTAAACATAAACATAGCCCAAAATCATACCCCCCCGCAACATACACACATACATACATACGGGTACAAAACCTAATTTAGTAAAAATATTTATACATGTATTTCCAGCCCCAAAGCAATTAAAACAAGTAAAAATGGGGTTCTAGAACTCACCTTTGCAGCTCTTTGGGTAAGACTTCTTCAAAGAAGATTGAGTTGGCCATCGAAGTATTTTGGATATTGAAATTTAGATCTAATGTTCTTTTATTTGTTATGAGTTTTACGAAGGTGATTATTATTTTGTTTAGATAATTAAATTTCATTTGTTTTGTATCGGTTTGTAAGGTGAATTCAAATTGGTGACATGATATGATTTTGAAGGTGACTCGCATATTTTGCATCCGTGTTATTTCACAGTTATCGTCTAGTACTGCATTATGGCATATGCTTAGGTATAGTTTTAAGTTAAAAGATCAAAAAAGGAGAGATTAAATAATTTCATTTGGGCCCATAACAATTGGGCCTTATTAATTCATTTGGGCCTCTACCTACAGTTCAATGGATTGCCCAATAGAAATGGGTGAGTAGTTCGAGTCCAAATGAAATATATATTATGGAAATAAAGGAAACATCAAAGTCGATTCTAGCCTCCAAAGGTGTCACATTTTTGACGTGGTAGGTGGAGGGAATTCGCAATAAAATGCTAGATAATTTGAAAGTAGTATATATCACTTTTACATTGAAACAATTCGATAGTTAACTTGAAATTTTCAATTGCATAAAACTAGTAACTGGAATTAGAATTAAAAGGAATTGTATTTGAAATATAATACTTTTTAAAGGATTTTGAATTTAGGAGAATTGGAATGTATAAAAGGAATTTAAATTTCAAATGCATTTCTAGTGACAAAACATATATAAAGGAATTGGAATTTATCACCCATTGCAAACTGTCATCCCCTCAATGACTACCGATTGTCGCCTCTACGTACCACCGACCGTCGCCGCCGTCACGGCCGACAATCGACCAGAGCCACCAACCACGCTCAATGACCACGCCTGTTGCCGAAAACCGACCGTACCCCACTGCCACCACCAACTAATAACGCCCGTCGTCGCAAACCGACAATCTCCAGCGAGCGTGTATAAATCGACACGGTTCGACAACGACGGTCGGCGATTGTTGACGGTTAGGGGTGACGGTGGTTGGCGGTCATGCCAAATAGTAGACGTCAGGGTCGTGCGACGTCAGTGGGTGTTGGTGGCGGCAGTCGAGGGTGGGGTCGGGGTCGTTTGCGGCGTTCGGCGGTCGTTTGGCATCGGAGGTCGGTTGGCGGTCGGCGGAGTGGTTGGAGGCGATCAAGGGGTCATGGGAAGGGGACGGGGTTGGCGGTGGGCGGCGATGGTTGGTGGTCGGGGTCGGCGGTCGTGTCAGTCAGCGGTGGGCGGGGTGGTAGGTAGCGGTTACTCGGTTAGTGGTGGAGGCGGGAGACGGTGGAATTTGAAATCCTTCAATAATTGGAAGGATTTTAAACCTTCAATAATTGGAAGGATTTTGAAATCCTTCATTTGAAGGAATTTGAAGAAATTAATTCCAATTCAAATTCAAATTCCTTTCTTAACCAAACACATTAAAAATAAAAATTCAAATTTCAATTCTAATGAATTCTTACCAATCAAATGTAATGACCAATCCAATTCCATTGAATTCCATCCAATTCATGCATACCAAACGCACCCGAAGACTAAATCTTGATGAACAAGGATTGAATTTGTATGATTTTGTGAATTAGTATATATTGACCAAAAGAAGATTTCTAACCAAAGATAAAAGTCAAATAGCTACTATTTGACCCCAATCAGGGCTTTGTCTCTTGAATCCCGCTGGGGGTTGTTACCCTTGGACCTTGCTCTCACTGCCGCTATCCCCCCAGCCTGCTAAGGGGGCGTTGTCCTCTTGGAATGTGGTTCTACTTACTTAGAATATTAATAAATTTAACTAAGTGTTCACTTAATAACTCTTGACTTGTTTGATATATATCATGGCTTATCTTAATCAACAAATCAATTAAATTACAGTAAAAACATGTAACAAATAGCACAACTACTCTCTAATCACACATGGTCTCTTTGTTTAATTACACAAATCAAAACATTTATGAAGGTCATTGTTTGTAAACCTATAAGATCAATCGATTTCGATTGTATACAGTCTTCATAAGGTGAATCCACACTTGCCAACCTATAATTATCAATATTAAAAACATTAACCATGAAAAAGAGCCCGTAAAAGAGGTGTGCACTAGATGTGCGCATCTTAAATAGTATATCTAACATATTTTTAATGGTAACGAAGAAGAAAGGATCGAAAGGTCAGAGTCCAATATTGTCACATTTCTTAAATAGGTCAAAAGTATGCCTAAAAATGTTTGAGCTCATGACAAGAGCCAAGCTGGACTTATTAGAGCACATCAATATAATAAAAGTCGTCCATTAAACACGAGTTCTTTAACAAATTTACACAACTCTATTTTCTACTAATAGATGCATTGAGGGTTCTCGTTTTCTCATAGTTGAACTCTCTATTGATGTTTCCAACCAATCATATATTCTATTTCTAGAGATATTTAGATTAATTATTTTCTTTCAGTACATAAATCAGATTTGCTTAAACCGACCATAGCTAACATTATACCGATCATTATCTTATGGTTCTATATCTAGTGTGTCTAACCCACATAAGGACTCTTTTCTTTTTTCATAAAAGAAATACTTTTTAACATCAATAGAAACCGAATCTTTGAAAAATCCTATTTCAGTGTGCAAGTCTTCAATTTAATATATAGTTATGAAAACTTAAGTGTTATTTGTTATTTATAAAACCCCAATAAACTGTATTTAAAATTTAATATAAGAAGATACTTGAAACAAAACATGTATAATCTATGTTTGAAAATACTAAAGAAATATCTTTTGAAGCTCAGATCATAATAGCAAACGTTCTAGGAGAGGTGGCAAAAAACTGGTCTGGGTTACCAAACTATTTCCAAAACCGACCCGGAACAAACTGGTTCCAATCTGAACCGGTTTTTATTCAAAAGACTAGGTTTGTACACCACTAGGTTTAGTCATAATCCATATTTATGATCTAAAATCTAAAAACTAAACAATAAAAGTTTCGGCCCGATCTCACTCAAACAGCCCAAAAACAAGTTTGATGTTGATTACTAGACTCCATTTTTACATCAAAACGAGATTCTAAAAATAATATCAACAAATACATAGGTAATTAATAACTTTTCAATTTAACACGTTAAAACTCGAGGACAATTTTGAAATCGTTCTAAGTCACATTCTATTGGGATTATTATGTCATCATTCGGATACAATGTTAATGTTTAAAATTATATGACATCATCCGTCTCATACAAATAACATGTATATAAAAGAAAATAAGTAAAATATTATTCTCGTACCTGACATTTCATTGAAATTGTCATTTCAGTCTACTTTTAATTAAATAATTAATTTTTAAACACTATAGTTTACCAAATATTACGTTTCTATTCACTACAATAGCACCGTTAAAACGCCTGTTAAAATTAAAGGTATTTTAGTCTTTTTAGCACAATAATTAACCAATTGATCATTTAATATTCAACTAAATTAATAACCACATTTTGATGCTATGAAAACCTTCGAATTATACCTGCGACTAGGCTGACAACCCGATTAACCCTAATCAATCTTAGAAAGCTTCGATTTCTACCTACGACTAGGGGGACGACACCGATTTCAACAAAGTTTGAATTTCTTTACATGTTTGATTGAGGTTGTTGTTATGTTCAAGTAGCACTATTTGATTTCAACACTTTACATCATTATCTGTTTAATTGAGTCTGTTGTTCTATTTTAATACATTTGTATGATTTCAACACTTCGATATTATTAATAGCTTGATTGAGGCTGATGTTGTCAATAGTTTCATTGTTCAACTAAGGTTTAATGGCTGGAGTCCCATGGTTGTTGCTTTGTGACGTTTAGGTCAAGGTAAAAGCTATTAGAACAACGCCGTGCACAAAATGTAACGTAAGATTGCGTACATCTGTCGCGAAACGATTCGGCTCCTCCTTGGACCCCCAAACCCTTTATATTTCTTTATCAAATATCCAATGTGAAAACTAAAAACATCACTAGTAATGAATTAGCAATTCTAAGCTTTAACTTCAGTGGTTCTATTTAATGATAGGTTCATACTTCAATACAGTCCGTGAAGATCAAATTGTCTAATTTGAGGCTATGTGTTGTGAAAGGGTGATGAGGCTATACTTCAATACACATGTTATGACTAGTGCCACATAACATGTGTTGTGGGAATATGAGAGTGATTAGAATGTGTATTATGGTGAAGTGACAGGGATAGTGATAAATAAAAAGTTAATTGAATTTAATATTTATTTTTAGGTTAGATGTTGTATAAGGGTGGTAGTGATTAAAAATGTGTAAAAAAACTAATGTCATGTAGGCAATGAGTAAGTGTCATATAACATGCGTTGTTAAAGGGTGATAACAATTAGAAGGTGTGTTGTGGTGGGATGATAGTGATACTGATTGGTAAAAGTTAATTTAATTCAATATTTATCTTTATAATCAATATATAATATAATTTTTCATTAATATTTAATTAATAACTAAATATAACAAAACAATGATCAATTAAACATAAAAAATAAAATACAAATGTTTTAAAATAACATAAAATGATACTAATCGTCGTATCGTGGTTATGCCTCCAAATTTGGTGTGAAAATTGGCCCCACCAAATCTGCGTGAAAATTACCATGTGTTTCGTCATATTGTAGAGTTCGATTGTTTTTTAATTTTTCTCGTTAACTTATCACCATAGGAGGCATCGGTACGTCACATTGGTAGTTTAAACATATAGTCGTCATCCACGAGTCTTCGATTATCAAGTTATCCGGAATTATGCAAACATACATCACATTTCCTATTTTTTTTTCTATCTCCCACGTCCTTAATGGATTGACAATTATCGCCCAACACTATTTATTCTTTTTTCTATCATTGGGTATGAAAATATTTTGACGATCCTAACGTACTTGTTTGGGTAAAATGTGCACCCGGTGCAACTCTTTCAATAATGTAATTGTATATAGGAGATTGTTCAGTGATATTTATATGAGTGTTGGACTCAAAAACACAAAATATAGAGGTGCACAAACCTTAATTTTTTCCTAAACCGGTTCGGTTTTTAAACCATACTAGTTTTTTTGTTATGTGATCAAACCAGTTTTTTTCAAACCCCTTCGCTCTATAAATCCGTTTGCATGAGTTTTGAAACTGGTTTGGACCCCTCAAACGGGTTTGGACTAGTTTGGACCCCTCGAACCACTTAAACGGGTTTTTTTTCTTTGAAACAATTTCTTTCAGTTTTAATTAGCTTTTTTATTTGAATCAATTTAAAACGGGTTTGGCTAAAATCGATTTTTTAAACCTGGACCGGTTTTTTTTGTCTGGTTTTTTCTCGAAGCGGTTTAGTTGCTCACCTCTAACCAACGAAGATGTGACAAAACCAAAGATCATGAGATACAACAACCTCGACAATATTGTCAAACACAGCTTATGACCACATTAGGTGTTGTCCTCACCTAGCCATGGGTAAATTTAGATGATCCCAACACGCACCACATATATTTGTTGGATATCAGAAAAAGTTGGTACATTTTTGTAACATGGTGACTCTTGTCTACCTTTAGCATCGTATCTTTGTTGAAATAATTTATACTAAGCCTCCAAATCCGAAACTATTCGTGTGAATAGCGCACTACTTATTAAAAAATACAGTCTAAATTCATGCACAATGTAAACACTAGTCTCGCTAGAATAGTGTCTAATAAGTAGGTCATATGCTTTCTCGCGATCACTAGGATGTGAGTGTTCCCTCGTTAGAGGGCGTTAACTCTCACATTGGCTCGTCAAATACGTGATGATATCTTTCCTGACTTCCAATATCAATTCGTCCTCTTCGGACGAGGATGAAGTTAATGATGAAGATAGCTCGACATTGCGTTTAAATGTAAATTTTATATGGGTAGAGAGAAAAGAAAATTTTTTGGAGT
Organism: Flaveria bidentis; assembly: GCA_018326385.1. Taxonomy (NCBI): domain Eukaryota; kingdom Viridiplantae; phylum Streptophyta; class Magnoliopsida; order Asterales; family Asteraceae; genus Flaveria; species Flaveria bidentis. Next base: position 9,531 of record BJCM01003763.1, on the reverse strand, counting down.
TAATTTGAGTAAAAATTAGTATACATATATATTTGTGTGTGTGCACGCACATCGTTCGACACTCACCTACCATTGGTTGACTTGCCTTATAACAATAACTACCATGGGAATGTTATATGTGCATCGTTTGTGGCACTATACGAGTGTATGTGTCGGAAACTGATGTGATGCATAGAATTTGAGGAAAGTTGGATGACTAGACCTGGAATCATTAAAGAGATGAATGGTTAGGTGTTTCAAATCGAGGACTGACCGAAGGTAGTTCAAGATAATCATAGACATTACGCTCACATTCAAAAGAAGCCTTGTTTGTGCATATGCTCTTAGATGTTATTTTATTTTATAATTTGTTACAACTGCTGACTAGTGCACCGTCAAGGTATTAGTAGTGTGGTGGGTTAGATGTTGTACGCCCTATACATAAATACTAATGATACCTTGAATTTGAAATCGGATCCGGTCTGAAAACTAACTTTTGGAGATGGACGACAACCATACTCTTTAGATGTTAACAAATTGGTTAGTATATTTAAAATTTTATCTCAAGAAACTTGTTCTACAGGTTGTTCACATGGTGTTGCCTTGGAAATGCATTGTTCGCTTTGGCAAATGAGCAAAATGACACCTAGAATTGTATGTACAATTAAGACTAACGAATGGATTGGTTTTTAAGATTTTCGGATGGAATTAGTGCTAAGAACTGAATGCAATGAATGACATGAAAATTTTATTTAATGTGCTAAAGCTCAAGTTGTGTCTTGCTACTATAACATTTGATCTGTTTATGTTGAACCAAAATCCTTTTATATTACTCATGAAATAAAAGTCATCATTTAATTATATTGTTTGATTATTATGTTTAACATTCTAATTATGTCATTTATTTATTTATAAAATAATTTTTTATAAATTTATGAGGTTTTATCACTAATCATGAGATTTTAATAATTAATTTACCAAGTTTATAAATTTAACAAGGTTAAATATTTGAAAAATTAGGTTTTATAACTTTGGGGTTGAAATTGTGATTTTTAAAACTTATACATATAATGTTAACATCTTAGACACAAGGGACCAAAGTTGTACTTACTTTTAAAAACCAACCGAAACCCCACGTAATCCCGACCACGGGACTCCAGCCATTCTCTGGCCGAGCTCCTGCGAGGTCAAAACCTCGAAATATGTCCATTTAACTCGAATTGAAGTGTTCCACATGAGTGTGATTCAAACCTAACATTTGTTGTAATTCAAAATATTAAGCTGTTACTAGTTATTCAATTGAAACCGAACCCCGCATTCAAAATCAAATATGTTTCCACTTGAAACTCAATTAGATGATTAAATCTTTTGATAAAAAAAACATACTTGTGATCTTGTCTGATTTGAAAACACAACTAATTAAACATGTATCTACATAATCATTCGTCCATTTCACTCATAACGCTCAAATCAACACCTTAACTCGTATGACTCGAAACAAATGAAATTGACACTATATAATTGAGGCAAAACACTTCAATTAGTTCCCTATAACTCTATGAAGCATTAATTACATTTGGCACACACAAACACACAATCAACAATCATCATCTTGTTCATATCGAAGCTTCAATCGAGGTGTTCATCCCCTTCTTTGTATTTTAATCAACAATTAATCAAGGGTTATTGATCTCAATTGTATCTAGAAGCTCTACAATTACTCATCTTCTCGAATTCAACCTCATCTCATCCGCAACTTATTCTTCACTTATCCTGTGCACGCAACCGCAACAAACCTGGCCCATGCCCTTATCCCACACAACTGCAACAAACCTGGCGGCCCGGTTTCCAGGCCCAAACACCATAAACCACCAGTAGCCTATCAGCCCAACTACACACCCACTTCAGCCAACCTCAATACGCCACCCAACAGGCCCACTTCACTCCTTATGATCCATCCGGCGCATCACAGGCCTCCGGCCCACCCGGCTTTGACGCGTTAAGCCCATCTGACCTTGGTGCTGCCTTCTCCACCATGCAACTTCAGCAGCCACAACAAGAACCCACATGGACGATGGATACCGACGCCTCCTCCCACATCACCTCTGATCCAGGTAACATAAACCAATTCCATTCAATTCCTGTACACGGTCAAATTTTGGTTGGTAATGGCTCGCACCTACCAATACGTGGATCCACCAACGACTTTCTTTCCACCCCTAACCGCAACTACATCTTACCCAATATCCTTTATAGCCCTTCGGTCATTAAAAATCTTATTTCCGTACGATGATTTACACGTGACAATAATGTTTCTATTGAATTTGACCCACTCGATTTTTGTTTGAAGGACCTCAAAACGGGACGCACACTTTCTCGCCACAATAGCTTTGTAGATCTCTATCCGCTCACACCACCACAACTTCCGCCTCAAGCGTGCTTCCTCACATCACCCTCCCTACCTTGGCATGAACGACTTGGACATCCCGGTGGTCAAGTGTTAGATGTTCTTAGTAAACAATTTTCTTTTTCATGTAATAAAGACAATTTGTCTAAACTTTGCAATTCTTGTCAACTTTCAAACAGTAACCGTTTACCTTTTTATCAATCAAGTTCATTCACGTTTGCACCATTTGATATCATCAATTGCGATCTATGGACATCCCCTATCACTAGCAACACCGATTACAAATATTATATGGTACTAATAGATAACCTTTCGCACTTTATTTGGGTTTACCCGCTCAAATACAAGTCTGAAACGTTCCCAACTTCGCTAAGTTTCATCGGATCATCTCCACACAATTTCAACAAAATATTAAAACATTTCAATGTGATCTCAGAGGCGAGTTTGACAACCATGCTTTCAAAACGTTTTCCAACAACACGGCCTCCTTTTTCGGTTTTCTTGTCCACAAACATCCCCTCAAAACGGTCGCACAGAACGCATGATCCGTCATTTGAACGATGTTATCTAGGCGCTCCTCATTCATGCCCATCTCCCTCCTCAGTTCTGGGTTGAAGCACTGCATACCGCAACCCACCTACATAACATCCTCCCCACTAAACGTCTAAACTTCTTTACCCCCACCTTCGCCTTATACCTACGCCATCCTGACTATTCCCACCTACGCGTGTTTGGGTGTGCGTGCTACCCGAACACCTGGCCACCCAACCTCACAAGCTTCATCCTCGCTCCGTCCGCTTCATATTCCTCGGCTACCCACCTGATTTTCGTGGATACCGCTGTCTTGATCCCGCTACCGGGAAAATTCACATCTCCCGCCATGTGACATTTGATGAATACACATTCCCATCCACCACACACACCCCCATTACCATCTATGCCTTCCTTGACGAACCCGTTCCCCCGGGCTTCACCTTTGACCTGCCACCCCGCCCAAAGCCTTCGGCCACCACCCCCTTCCCACGTCACTACATCCGACGGCCCAAACCAAATTCCCCAAACGACAATGCCACACAACCGTCACCACAACCCACACCCGCACCTCCAACTAACACCCATCCCATGCGAACCCAGTAAAACACCAGGCACACCACCCTAGTCTCTCAGGCACACCTTCGACCAACTACCATCTCCCTAGTCCTAACTACCTATGCCAAAGCTTTTGCCGATCCACATTGGTTGCATGCCATGCAATCTGAATTTACCGCATTACAGGAAAATGGTACTTGGATATTGGTTCCCCGACCGGTCAATAAACCGGTCATCCGGTGTATGTGGTTGTTTCGCCACAAGTTCAAATCCAATGGGTCACTCGAACGATATAAGGCACGGTTGGTTGCAAATGGTAAATCTCAGATTGTGGGGATCGATTGTGAAGACACGTTTAGCCCCGTTGTTAAACCAGCTACGATTCGCATGGTACTTTCGTTAGCTGTTTCTCGATCATGGCCTATACACCAGCTTGACGTGAAAAATGCGTTTCTCCACGGGCATCTCAACGAAACTGTTTACATGCAACAATCGCCAGGTTTTGTTGATCAACGATACCCTGACTCGGTATGTTTATTGAAAAAGTCGCTCTATGGCTTGAAACAAGCCCCACGTGCCTGGTACACACGGTTTGCGAATCATATCACATACCACTGGCTTTGAAGCAGTACGTGTGATAACTCTATTTATCTACGCGAAGGATGGTCAAATGGCTTACCTCCTTTTGTATGTCGATGACATTATCCTCACTGCATCTACCAACTCTCTTTTACATGATATCATTCGCACACTCTCCAACGAATTTGCAACGACCGACTTAGGGCGGTTGCATCACTTCTTGGGTATTCAAGTTAACCACACCTCCAACGGGTTGTTCTTATCACAAACCACATATGCAAAAGATATTATTAGTCGAGTATCTATGTCTTCATGCAAACCGTGTACTACACCAGTGGATCTATCCGCCAAACTAAGTGCTTCTGAGGGCGAACCATTTCATGATCCTACACTTTACCGTAGCTTGGCTGGGGCCTTACAGTATCTCACGTTCACTCGTCTGGTTATCACGTATGCTGTCCAACAAGTATGGTTGTTCATGCATGCACCGAGGGACCCGTATTTTGCGTTTATGAAACGGATCATACGCTACTTATAAGGCACGTGGACTATGGTCTCCGCCTTGTGAAATCCGGCACACATTCTTTAACAGCCTATCCGGACGCTGATTGGGGTGGTTGCCCTAATTCCAGACGCTACACTAGCGGCTATTGTGTGTTTCTCGAGGACAACCTGATTTCGTGGTCATCAAAGCGACAAGCAACTATCTCTCGGTCTAGTGCTGAAGCTTAATATCGAGGTGTTGCCAATGCCATCACAGAAGCTACGTGGATTCACAACTTATTATTGGAGCTCTGAGTACCGCTTAAACGTGCATCTGTGGTTTACTGTGACAACATTTCCGCAGTATATCTATCAGAATATCCGGTTCAACATCAACGGACTAAACACATCAAGATCGATATCCATTTTGTTCGTGAGAAAATTCGGGTTGGTCATATCCGCGTCTTACACATCCCGGCTCCTCTACAGTACGCCGACATCTTCACTAAAGGCATCTCTCGATCGTTGTTTCAGTCATTTCGTTCTAGTTTGAGTGTGTGTCCTCCTCCCGCTTAAACTGAGGGGGAATATTAGCATATTAACATGTGATGTATATCACATGCATACGGATATACATGCATATAGTTAGGAGATATAAGTTTGAATGGTCAATGTACATCGGTTCCTAAATTAGTGGAAGGTTATTAGGTGTTATCTTGTAATCCCTATTTAAAGGGTTCATGATTATGAATGAATGCATGGAAAATTAATACCATAAACCACTTTTATTAATAACATCCATCTAACATCAAAACATATAATACACACATCAATGCACTCATTTTCATATGTAGATCAAAAGTCCGATGATCAATTTCATTATCATTATCACTTTGGTATTCAATTGGATTGGTTTAAATCTAGGGTTATTATGAATCTGGAGATTTCTGTAAACATGATTTTTATATTATGTTCCTCGGGTTTAAAACAGCTTTAGGCTTTGGCCTACATGATAACACACTAAACATCCTCATGGAGACTTGAGTTCGAACCTTGCATCCTCTTATTATTTTTAAAATCAACTTTTCCTATCAAAAAAATTCTATAAAATATTATTATAGAAATATAATAATATTAAAGTTATTTTTTTAATTAATAATATAACAAAAACTATTTAATAATTTTTGAAAATTTTAAAAAATCATAATTACATATTAATTATTTTTTTAAAATTATAAAATCAAAATTA
>BJCM01003749.1:0-13493 GCA_018326385.1 Flaveria bidentis | reverse complement strand
CATGTGCAATAAGTGTAATGGAGTAGTGATGGAGTTAACACTTTTGGATTTGTGAGATGCTCTGTGTTGTTTCCCTTTCAGGCATGCAACACAGTTATCTTTGCAGAAAAAATCCTTTTTAGGCAAACCATGTACCAAGTTATTTTTAGCCAATTTATTCATTTTCTTAAAATTTACATGACATATACGTCTATGCCAAAGTGTTGACTCATCACTATCAGCTTTGGAAAGAAAACATGATACTTCACCCATTGGGGAAGCATTGTTCATATCTAGCTTGTACGTATCCCCTTTCCTGGGAGATCTAAGAAACACCAATTCTGGAGGAATTTTCATCCCTGGTTTGAGGATAATGCACTCATGTTCTATGAAAAGCATTTGATGTTTTTGATCACAGAACTGAGAAACACTTAACAGATTGTGTACAAGTTGTTTGACAAAGTGAAATTTGTCAACTTTTAACTTTCCATTCGATATACTTCCTTTGCTAGAAATATATCCTCCGGCCTTACCTCCAAACTGGACAGGACCTCCATCTTAATATTGAAATTGTTGAAGGAGATATTTGTACCCTGTCATGTGTCTGGAGCATCCACTATCCACAATCCAGACATTGTTATTCTTGTCATATAGATGTCCCTACACACAAGATGAGAAATTTGTTTTGATTGGAGACCCAAGCCTTATTGGTCTTGGGTTCTTCCAAAGATAATGACATAATTGAACCAAAGGTTAAGCATGGGGGTTTAATGGATGTCTTTGAAAAAAAGGCTTGGGTTGTAGCATCTTTCTTGATCTTCCAATCCATCCTTTGGTTGATCATGGAAGATATGGTTGTTGAAGTTTGCAGCATGGCATTATTCCGAAGCTTCTTTCTTTTTGGAGAATCCTTTACCATGTTTTCTTCTGAAGTAGTCTTCTTCCGGGATGGTTTCAAGGGAGTTTTTTTGTTCTTTATATTTTTAACAGCTTTTGTTTCCGAAGCCATTTTCTCTTCGGAAGGAGGGTTTTCTTCCGAAAGCAACCTTGCTTTGGAAACTAGCTTTCCCTTTTTCATCACTTGGACCATTTGATAGGGTCCAAATAAGAAACCTTCCTTGACTCCTTCATTTTCAATATTATTTGCATAATGTGTGCTAGCAGGATTGTAGTAACAATCTTTGGCCATGTGGTTTTGCAGACTACACATTATGCATGCAATGTTAGTCTTTTGGGAACTTGAAGTTTGTTGTTTCTTGTGCTTTTTATCTTTTCAGCAACCTTTCCCTTTAAATTTTGATCCTTTGGTAGTACAGGAGTGTTGGTACTACACCTTTTTCCTGAATCAGAGTTACCTTCCACCTGGAATCCAGCTGAGATGAATACACCCTTTTGTTTAGGGTCAATCATCAGCTTAGACTCAGCCACTTTTTTGGCAGTTCTTCTTGTAGCTTTAACTCTGCTTCTTCTGGGTTTGGTGGTTAGGATATGATCAGCACTGGGAGAGGTGGGTTGATTTACCTGTTCCTTCCCTGTGGTGGCCTCTATTATTGCATCATTCTTCAACTTAAGGGAAGATGGGTCAGCAGATGGGACCTCTTGCTCTTTAGTACCACACCTTGGTTATCTTATGGACTCATAAGAGTGTTGTGGAGCAATTTCATTGGTCCCCAACCCTCCTTTTTTTATAACAAATTTTAGAGTGGGAGGATGATGCAATAATAGATTGGAAGTTTTGCTCAGAAATAACATACTTCCTGGCTTGAGCCTCAACAGTGATAAGCTGGGCTTGAGCCTCAGACAATTTGGATATTAAATCCTTTATTTGAGTCTTGTAATTGGTTTGTTCAGGTTTTAATAAGGAAACAATTTTCTCTAACTCTTTAATTTTCTTTTGGTAGTCAGATTCAGCCCTTTTAAAATCAGATTTCAAAACATTTAAAGACTCAATATCAGATTTAATTTCCATATTGTAGTCTTGATTTAATTTAACCTTAGCAATACAGATAGGAGTACAGAGATGTTCATATACCTTGTTATCATCTGTTCCAGCCATAAGTGCTTGAGCAGGAGTCACATCCTATATCATAAAGCTCCAGTCGACTTCTTGAGCCATTGCAGTTGTCTTAGTTGACTTTCCAGGGGGCTTTGATGTAGAGGAATGTGTGGAGGCCTGTGGGGTTCCCGGATTTGATTTGGGAGCCTTGCATTCCCTTGCAAAATGACCAAGTTGGTTATAGTTGTAACATTTGGCCTTGGTTTGTCAAACCCAAACTTGCTATTAGTTGGGTTCTGTGGGAATTGACTTCCAGTTCTCTTGAAGAACTTCTTCTCTGTAGGTTAAAAGAACAATCTGTTGGACAATGTCCACATACTTTACATCATCTGGACTCCACTCTAGATCATCAAAAGCAGTATTGAAAGTCACTAGAGTGTCCAATTCCTGAGACAAAGGCATAACTGTCCTGAAAAGAACTATGATGAGCCTGTTGAGACCTTGGAGTCTCAGGGAATGTGATGTAAGGTCCAGATGAGCAGGATGGCTGCTGGTTGTATGTCAGGTATTGTTGAGGTTGTGTGGGTCCTAAGCCTTCAACAACCATCAAAGCGTTGCTAGCAGGAAGACTTAGGGGTCTGTTTGTCTGATGGCCTCTCTTGCTCTCCATCTCTAGATGGTATCCATCAAGGATGCCATAGAGTTCGGTCATGGTGGAGTGTTCAGGTTCTCTGTCCTCTTGATAGAGACACAGTAGAATGTCCACTCATTTGGAAGAGCACTCATGAACTTTCTTGTGAGGTCTCTAAGTTCAGGAGTGAATCCCACAGACTGAAGAGAAGAAATAAGATCCATGTACCTGAAATGCTGCTGGCTGAGAGACTCTCCAGCAATATAGGTGAAGTTCTCGAGCTGCTGCTTCAATGAGTCCTTCTTGGAGTCATTGGAGCTTGAATACATTTGAGCAAGTGCATCAAACAGTTCTTTGGCAGACTTGCAATGCTCAAACCCCACCATGATGGAGTTGGGTATTGCAGTCATAAGAATAGTCATTGCATTGTTGTCAATGTCCATCTTCTTCTGGTCCTCATCAGAATAGTCTTCAACAGCCTTTTCTATCATGGCACTGTTTCCACCAGGTGCTACCACCTTTGGTTTATACGGGCCATTGACAATGGAATACCATATTTTGTTGTCTTGGTATCTGATGAAGCCTTCCATGCGTCTGCTCCAAGACCTGAAGTTTTTAGTAGTAATGATAGGAGCTTTAATCATAATTCTCATCTCTACTTCAGACTTGTTGAGGGCCATATTTGAGTGAGTTGTAAGGAGGAGTCAAAAATAGGTTGATTTGGATGGTAAGATCTCACAATCAAGAGCCTAAAAAGCTCTGATACCAATTGCAGGATCGGGTTTTATCACTAAACACTTGGTTTTTCTCTCAAACTCGCTTGAACTGCACTCGGATGAAAGCAAAGTCTCTAAGAGTTGATAACAATATAATAAGTAGTAATAAACACAAGAAGTAATTTTCAAGGTACTTGCATATATTGCTTTTCAACTCAAAATGTTACAAGACTCTTACAAGCATGATGTTATGAGTTACAATGAGAAACTATATATAATACTACCTACAGCCGGATATACCTCTAACTAAAGCAAATACTACAAAGATATAGTTTAAGGTATCTTAGATAAAGTCTTATCTAAGATATGGTAGTTAGGACATGTCCCTGACTTAGCTTTAGTCACCAACTAAAGTTGGTAACTTGTACTAACATAAAAAGGTGAATAGTGGGATAAAGTATGGTAAACTACATGGCCCTTTGAGAAAACGCCATGCAGATCAGAGGTCTACAACGGAGTGTCAAAGACCATACTTATGTCCACTGGTTCATAGCAGTGTCTTCCAAAGGTTAAATGGCTTCGGAAGAACAAGTACTTCCAAAGCCACTTATACTTTGGAAGAGGCTACTTCTTCCGAGGCTTGAGGACTTCTTGTTTTCTTCATACATCGAAAGTTGTCTTCTGATCTTTTCTTCTTAGACTTGATCTTCGGATGTAAGTACTCTAACTTCGGAAGTAGAGTTTGTCTTCAGAAGTTGATCTTTTACTTTGTCTTCGGAAGATCTCTACTACCTTCGAAAGTTCCACACTTGGCTTCGGATGCCTTTGTAAGTAGCACCAAAATTTGTCTAACTGATTTGGTTTTGGTTGCACTAGCCTTCTTCTTGTTCCAACAATAAGCATGTTCATTATCTCTCATTCTTTCACTTCATCATCAATGAGATTGCATAAAGCAAGAGCTCTATGTTGATCAAAAACGAATGTCGATCCTTGTCGGGACACATCATCATGGTAGCTAACCTCCAACAGTTGATCCACACTGCAAAGCACATAGCCCGCACATGAATACGGATCAATCATCATACATTAGACTCATGTAAGTGAATTCTATCATAGTGCTTGCAAGACTTTTCATCATCAAACGTGCCCGGTGGTAACATTCATTAAATTTCACTTTTCATAAATATCATCTTTCACTTTAATATAATACTTAAGTTAATAAGTACACAACATGCCAAGTACTAGTTATCATAAAACATAATCGACCCTCCGCGGGACAGCTGGGGTTCGGGGTCGGCAGCCCCTGACAATGGGGTCCTAGGGGCAACAACCCCTAGTGGGGTCAAAGGGGCAACGCCCCTGGCTGGGGCCGGGCTGCCAGGTCAGTGCAAAAAATTTTTATTATTAAACATTTATATAGCACATTTCCTTATAGAAATCGATCTTCCTGTTAAAACCGATTAATTCTTGGTCATTTGAAAACGTATATATAGTATGCATAATAACCCCAAAACATCAAAAAACTTATAAATAAGGGGATTTAGAACTCACCTGGATGCCGTGAGTAACCTCTAAACTAAGCTTTCTTGGCCAGGATCACACTACACAACATGGATTTGTTGCTCCTTTCTTATGATTCGATGCTCCAACACCCAGATTTCAATCTCTTAACCTTTGAAGCTCTAAATCTTGAGTTTTCTTCACTTTCTCTCTCTACTTTCTCTTTCTACTTTCTCTCTCTATGAATTGGGGAGGCTAGGGTTCAAATGTGGGAGATGGTGGCTGGTTAGATGGGTTAAAGGGCTAATTATGAGCCCTTAATCACTTAGGCTCTTGCCGATAAGCCTAATTTAGCTCATAACCGATTTCCTTCCTTTATTAGGTACCTTCTAATTAAGCCCATTATCCTTGATGACTCGTCTTGACTTTTCAGGGTGTTACAAGTCTCCCCCGCTTATTTAGGTTTCGTCCTTGAAACATGTCAGTATCAAACAATTGAGGATAAAATTTCCTCATCTCCACCTCGGTCTCCCACATAGATTCATCCTTTTCTGTGTCTCCACTGTAATCGTACAAGCGGAACCACTTTATTACGTAAGTGATTCTCTTTCCAATCAAGGATGGCCACCGACCGCTCTACATAGTTTAGCCGTTCATCGACTTCAATGTCTTCTAATGGTACAACTGCATCATTGTCTGCCAGACATTTTCTAAAATGAGATACATAGAATGTAGGGTGAATTCCACTCAACTCTTTGGGTAGTTATAACCTGTATGAACCTTGGGCTTAACTTTCCTAGTTTTTGAAACCTGATGATCCCTTTCTAGGGAGATACCTTGAGCATAACCTTGTCACCAACCTCAAACTCTATTAGTCTACACCTCTTTTCAGCATAAGACTTCTGGCGATCCTTTGTGGCTTTCATGAATGCCTTAATCTTATCTAACTTCTCGGTTGTGACCTCAATCACTTCAAGACTTCCCAATTCTTTTTGCTCCATGTCACCCCAACACACGGGCGTCCTGCACTTCCTACCATACAACATCTCATAAGGTGGCATACCAATGGTGGCATGGTAACTATTATTATATGAGAACTTTCGGTTATGTGTTCCCATTTCCATTCAGGGATATCCAAAAGGCTGGATCTTCCCATATGGATTTTGGTGCTCTGCCTTCACTTGCAGACAAGTCAGGCACTTGCTCACGTATTTTGCCACGGATCACTTTATTCTTAGCCACCAGTAATCTTTCTTTAGATCCTGATACATTTCCGTGGCACCGGGATGAATGGAATATCGAGTTTTTTTATCCTCATCCATGATCTTCCCCCTCAGATCCCCATAGAGAGGGATCCACATTCGCCCAAATCGGGTTTTAACACCCAGGGTGTTTTCTCCCAAATCTGAAACTTGTCCTTTCATCCTTTCAGAGTTAACTCCATCATCTCTTAATGCCTCACCTTGAAACTCCCTCACTTGTTTCATAACATCAGGTGTCATGATTATCTGGTAAGCCCTCACCCGAATTGGTTTGGGTCATCCCTTCCGGCTAAGGGTATCAACAAGCATATTGGCTTTGCCTGGATGATAATGAATTTTGCAGTCTTAATCCTTGATCAGTTCCAACCACCTCCTCTGCCTGATGTTGAGTTCCTTTTGTTTGAAAAATACATCAGACTTTTATGATCAGTGAAGATGGTGCACTTCACCCCATACAGTTAGTGCCTCCAAATCTTCAATGCAAACACCACCGCAACCAACTCCAATTCATGGGTGGGATAATTGGCCTCGTGGACATTTAATTGTCTAGAAACATAAGCTATCACCTTCCCTCGTTGCATCAACACATAAACCAATCCTGCATACGAGGCATCCGAGGAGACTACCAGATCCTTGTTCCCTTCTGGTAACATCAAGATAGGGCTTGAGATAACTTTATCTTCCATTCCAGGAAGGCATTCTCTTGATCCGTACCCCATTCATACTTCACGTCCTTCCGGGTCAGCTTAGTCGAAGGAGAAGCTATCTTGGAGAAATCCTAGATAAACCTCATATAGTAACCAACTAGGCCTAAGAAACTGTGAATCTCGGATGGCGTCGTTGGAGGTTCCCATTGCATCACCGCTTCAACCTTCGCAGTATCCACCCTCATCCCCTCGGGATTAACCACATGACCCAGAAATTGAACTTCTCGAAGCCAAAACACGCATTTAGAGAACTTAGCATATAACTTCTCACTTCTGAGCGTCTCCAATACTTCTCGAATATGATCGGCATGTTCCTCTTCACTTTTTGAATAAATCAAGATGTCATCAATGAACACAATTACCAATTTATCCAACATTGGCCAACATACCCGATTCATAAGGTCCATAAAAGCAGCTGGCGTGTTGGTTAAACCTAAGGACATGACGAGAAATTCGTAGTGTCCATAACGCGTACATAACACTGTCTTAGGAATGTCTTGTTCTTTCACCTTTAGTTGGTGGTAACCAGACCGCAGGTCTATCCTTGAAAACCAGCTGGCACCCTGAAGTTGGTCGAACAGGTCGTCGATCCTTGGTAACAGATACTGGTTCTTTACAGTCAACTTATTGAGCTCGCGATAGTCAATGCACATCCGCATGTTGTCGTCTTCTTCTTGACGAATAAAACCGGAGCACCCCATGGAGAGATACTCGGTCAGATGAAGCCCTTATCCAATAAATCTTGCAACTGCCCCTCAGTTCTAGCATCTCCGAAGGAGCTAATTTATACAGTGCTTTAGCGACGGGCTATGCTCCCGGTAGCAAATTAATCTGGAATTCGATTTCACAGTCGGCAGCACACCAGTCAGATCTTCGAGAAAGACGTCAGGAAACTCGCGCACTACAAGTACATCTGATAATTGTGGCTCTAGCGCATCCACATCTTTTACATAGGCCAAGTAAGCGCTACACCATCATCGCAAGTACTTTTTAGTTGTGATCATCAACACGACATTCGGTACATAGCACACCTTATCCCCGCGAACCGTAATAGATCTACCATCGGGCGCTGTTAGAACGAATTACCTTCTTGCTACATACTATATTGGCTTCATATCTAGTTAACCAATCCATGCCTAACACACATCAAAACCACTTAAGGCCATAACATGCAACCTAGTAGGGAACTTTCAATCTTCTAACTCAATCAGGCAATCCTCAACTACCTCAGTTAACTTAGTGGACTTACGAATGGATATTTCTAAATAGAAAGGCTCGTCTAACTTTCTACTCTTATCATGCAACAAACGACAAAAGGCAACAGACACAAAACTCCTACTAGCACCAGAATCAAAGAGTATAGAAGCATATTCATGGTCTACTAGAAACATTCTTGAAACTATTTCTGGATCTTCCCTGGACTCCTCACGAGTTATGTTGAATGGCCTCGCCTTCGCCTTCGAACCATCACCCTTTCCCTTATCTCCAGCTTTAACCGTGCCCGATCCTCCTGATTTTCCTTTCTTGCAATCCCTCTCCATATGTCCCATCTCGACACACGGGTGACACTTCACTGCCTTGCAATCCCTAGCATAGTGGCCCTCGCCCCCATATTTAAAACATTTTCCTATCCCAACTCTACACTCCCCGAAATGACCTTTTCCACATTTTCTACAAGCACCTCCTTCACATGTATTTCCTCGTCTCCATAACTAATCCTCAACTCTCATCCTCTTCTCTCCACTCCTGAAGTTATCACCCCCGAACCTCTTCCCATTTCCATTCTGGTTCCCACTCCATTTCTCCACCTTCTTCTATACAGTCTCTCATCATACAACCTCCCAGCTAAATCATCACAAACCTAAACATGCCTGGTCTAGCCGCAAGCATGTGCCTCCCGATATCTACAGGCAAACCCTGCATGTATCTTTTGATCTTCTTGGATGCAGGTGTTACCATGTCTGGCACAAGTCTAGCAAGTTCATTGAACTTGGAGGTATACTCTTGATGAGTCATGTTCCAAGCCTCCAAATACAAGAACTCCTTCTCAATCTTGTCTAATTCCTGATGGGGACAATACTCCTCCAACACCAACTCCTTCAACTCAGACCACTTCATTTTGGCTATTGATCACTTTCCTTCAACCTGGACAATATTGTCCCACCAGCATAACGCTGAGTCGACAAAAGAATGAGTGGCAAAACTTAACTTTCTGATCTTCCTAGCACTCACTATTTTCTAGTACCGCTTCTATCTCTCTGACCCAATGATGAGCGGCAGTAGCATTGCTGTTACCATCAAAGGTCGGTGGCTTGCACCTTTGACATGCCTCATAGTTGCACCCCCCTAGTCGTCTCTCTCTTGGACTTCTCATCACTCTCGTCATCATGGACTACCACCTTAGTGTTTGATGGCTCCTCTTCAGATTCCTCTGTCCTCCCAGTGGACCTTCTAGAATTCTTCTCATTTTCCTTCCCCTTATTTTTAGCTTTCTCTCCATCCTTGACTGCTTTGATCACCCCGGTCACCACCGAGGGTAAGAAAATTTGCATGACATTGTAGACTTCATCGGTGAAAGCCTCCTTCACAGTGGATTTGAGGGTGGCTGATCCCACCCCCTCCGGGTGATAATGGAGGTCCGACTCTTCGTGAACAGTCTCGGGAGCCTTAGCTTTACTCTAGGTGACATGTGGATCAGTAGTACGCCCGCCATGAGCACCTCCTCGGGTTGCCTTCCCTGATTTGCTACCAGCCATAACTAATTCCTATAAGATTCAAACACCAAAATGGTTATTCAAGATAATTGCTCAGATCATTATAAGTACGGTAAGTCCTTAATTACAGTGGCCAAGTTTGATTAACTACTTACCATACCCTCGTATCCCAAGCAATCACTTTCCTAACATATGTCAGTGTTCAAATCTTGAAGCACGTAAAACACATAGCACACACACATAATCCCAATTTTACTTGAAAACTTTTATCGGATGGCACGTAGCTACTTGGATTGGCATCCTTCATTCGGTCCTATTTTTAGTTTAAGTTTAGGTTTTCAAAATTACTTATCCAATTCTCTCAAACCTGGCTCTGATGCCAACTTGTAAGGCCCCATTCCTGGGAAGCCTCAAAGTTGGTTAATCATAGCATAAAATCATTTAAATAACAAAACAACATAGCGGAAATAATTATACATTCACTTAAAACTAGGAAATCATATTGTACTCATACATTTGTCCTTCGTTTGTAAATAAAAAGTAGTACTTTTTCTTGAATTACAATAAAAGATTTCACAAACAAGAATGTCATCCATAGCTCTCCAAGTAGCCCCGAGGAGCCATCCTCAACATCAACAATTTACCTACCATGTAAGGCCCTATTCTTGGGATGCTCACAGCTGGTCAATCATCGCGCATAAATCGTATATATACATTAACTTTAATAAAACATTACAACGGAAACATTAAAATAACTTTTCATTTCGATATAAATGCTTTTGCAAATTAATACAACATTCGTTACAAAACATCGTTTGTTCGCATTACAATGCAAAAACATTATACAAAAGAACGCCATCCAAAATGAGCCAAGTAGCCACCCCAAGTTATCCTCAGCAACCATTACCTACCAACTGGAAACACATAAAAGTCAGCGTTGTTGAGTGAGTTCTAGTTTTATAAAAACATTATATTACCTTTCATTCATTAAAACATTTTCTGTACTATCGCACGTGATCATACATCATACATACATCAAAGTAATAATTATTATCTTCATCATCGTTCGTTTCCTACATTACGCATGTTTTGCACATTTCGTACTTATCGCACTTTTCGTACATTTATTATCTTTCACTTCTATCTAGATCATGTCGTTTGCTTAACCGCTCCTCTTGAGCACAAAGCTATATCATCTAGGGTTAAGCGACAAGGACCCCATATCACACATATCACACATATCGCACGTATGGAGTAGTCACATAGACTAACTCCCCCTATGTGTGAACCCTTAAGGGTTATCCAAGATCGCATGTTGTAGACACACAGTTGAGCTAACAACTCTCAATGAGTTATGAACATCCTTTCAATTGCTTGTAAGACTTTTCATTCGTTCATTCATTATGTTCCACTTTCATTATCTTAATTCTTTCACTTCGTAAAGATAATACTTTACGTTCATTATCATAATCACGCCACGTAAAGTCACGTCATCATACGTAATAAGGAAGATAAGGAAACATATCATACATAACATACATAATCATCATACATCATCATCATGCATAAGAATCAATCACACATCATACATCACTCATCACATCATCAATGACTTCAAAAAGTCAACTTACATATCCCTCGGGAACCTCCCATGTCAAGCCTACATTTACATTTCCCCCCAAAAATCAGAAATTAATTCTAAGTCTTAGGTGCATGGGCACTATTCAGGTGCATGGCCTTTCTGGGCGCATGGGGAACACTTAGGCGCATGGGGAACTTCCAGGCGCATGAGCACTATTGGGACGCATGAGCAACACTTAGTCATTCTAGGTAGATTCTAGTCGCATGGGCACTATGTAGGTGCATGAGTGCCTAGGTGCATGGGCTTTCTAGGAATCTGGACACTTTGTCAATTTCAATTTTTTTCCAGGCACATGGGAACAATTTGGGCGCATGGCAACACTTAGGCAGTTATTTCTGTTGGGCGCATGGGCCACTGTTTAGGTGCATGGTCTGTCTAAATCATACTTAAACAACATAATTCAGTCCCCAATCATCATATAACTTATTCTAAGCTTATTTCATACATTCTAAGCCTTAGAAACACAATCATAACATCATCAAAATTATAAATATTCCCAAAGTCACAACCTACCCGTAAACACATACACATATCTAATCGGGTGAAAACCCATTTTTATAAAAATGTTCATACATGCATTTCCAGCCCCAAGTAGGTTTAAAACAAGTAAAAAGGGGGTTCTAGAACTCACCTTAGCAGCACATGGTTATGAATTCTTCAAAACCTATTTGCAAATTGAGTTCTACCACCTAGAAACCCAACAAACACACACAACCGAACACACAAACACATATAAGCATATAACCAAGGCTAAGGCCAGTTAAGAACACTCAAAAATCAAGAATTTTTACCTTGAATTCCATCTCTTCTTCTTGTTCTTCCAAAAGTCCAAACTCTTCTGCCCCCTTTCTCTCTTATCCGAACTCAAAAGGTGAAAAGTGGCATGGCATGGGCGGCCATGCTACTTTTGTACAAAATAATAATTATTTTGTACCTTTTACATATTTAACCCCTCAACTTGGGAGCATTTCTTTCTTTTTTCACTTTTATTCTTTCTTTTCTTTCATATCTTTAAAAAGAATAACCGGGTGTTACATGCGAACTATTGTGTATAGAAGTCAACTTTGCTGAGTGAGTTCTAGTTTAGTTATTATAAAAAAATATAAACTTTATCCATCATATAATGACCATGCATACATCATAATAAATAACATTTACATCTTAATAAGCATGTTCATTATCTTTCATTCTTTCATTATCTTTCACTTCATCATCAACGAGATTGCACAAAGCAAGAGCTCCATGTTACTCGACAATGAATGTCGATCCCTTTCGGTACACATCATCATTGTAGCTAACCCCCGGCAGTTCATCAACATTGCAAGGCACATAGCCCGCTCATGAATACGGATCAATCATCATACATTAGACTCACGTAAGTGAAGTCTATCATAGTGCTTGCAAGACTTTTCATCATCAAACGGGACCGGGGGTAACATTCATTAGGTTTCACTTTTGATTAATATCATCTTTCACTTTAATATTATACTTAACTTAAGAAGTACACAACATACCAAGTACTAGTCATCATAAAACATAATCGACCCTCCGCGGGACAGTGGGGGTTCGGGGTCGGCAGCCCCTAGTGGGGTCCAAGGGGCAACGCCCCTGGCTGAGGCTGGGCTGCCAGGTCAGTGCAAAAATTTTTTATTTTTAAACATTTATATAACATATTTCCCTATAGGAAAATCGATCTTCCTGTTATAACCTCTTAAATTCTTGGTCATTTGAAAACGTATATATAGCATGCATAATAACCCCAAAACATCGAAAAACTTATAAATAAGGGGATCTAGAACTCACCTGGATACCGTGGGTAATGTGAAGTCGACTTGGATCAGTAAACATCCGAGCATGTTCTTGACGGAAGGATAAACAACAGCATAAACCAAAAGTCAAATAATAATACGAACTATAATTGAATGGTTTCATTGATAAAACCTAATGATTACAAGTTCGTTACAACATAAGAATCAACACTCTTGGCAAGGGGAAGATCGAGCATGATCTCCCCTCTCATCCGGCAGCCCTGGCTCCGGGCAGACTTCCTCTCAAAACCCTTATCTCTCTACTCATTGAAACTGGTATATATAGGCCTCAGCCCATATTAGATGCGACTGGGCCCATTCGTGCGATTGGACCATGCGTATGATTCAATCGTACGACTGAACCATGCGTATGGTTCAATCGTGCAACTAGACCATACTTATGGTTCAGTCTTACGAATGTCCCAATCGCATCTCTCAGTCGCACGGCTGGTCCATTATCATGGCTCAATCGTACGACTGAGTCTCATTCGCATATGCTCCTGCGAATGACCCAGTTTCATGTGTATACAACATATCA
>BJCM01003744.1:0-11588 GCA_018326385.1 Flaveria bidentis | reverse complement strand
AAAGGAACTCCATCACTACACCCCTACACTTGTTACATATGGATCTCTTTGGCCCCACCAGTGTAATGAGTCTAGGAAGGACCTCTTACTGTTTAGTGATCACAGATGACTTTACAAGATTCACTTGGGTCTTCTTCCTTAGAACTAAGGATGAGACTCCTGAGATTCTGAAGAATTTCATCTTAAATATTGAGAATCAATTTGATCACAAGGTCAAGAGCATAAGATGTGATCAAGGAACTGAATTTAAGAACCAAATCCTTGATACATTCTGTTATGAAAAGGGTATTACAAGACAATACAGTTCTCCCAGGACTCCTCAGCAGAATGGTGTTGCTGAGAGGAGAAACAGGACATTGATTGAAGCTGCAAGAACCATGTTGTCTGACTCTAAGCTGCCCATCACCCTCTGCAAATGAAGTATCTATTAGCACCACAATGACAAACTCACCTGATACATCTGAGATGGCTTCAAATTCCAGCTCAGAGGCTCCACAACCAGATGAAGATACTTCAAATGTATAAGAAAACAATGAAGGTGGTGACAATGATCAGGAATTTCTTGACGCTGATAACCACTCCATAGATGACAACATCAATGATGTCACACACTCATTGGATCAACTTTCTCTTGATAAGTGTGTTGATGTGGTGGGAGAAACATCTATGCCAGATCTAAATTTTTCTAATTTAGATCTCTCTCAGCAACTTCGTGTGATCCTTCAGCTAAGGATCCACAAGTCTCACCCCACCACAAACATCATTGGAGATATTGTCACAGGGGTAAGAACAAGAGGAAAAAACCATGAAGCAAATGTTTGTCTTCACTCTTGTTTCTTATCCCAGATAGAGCCAAAGAAAATTGATGAGGCTCTAAAGGATGGAAATTGGGTTTAAGCTATGCAACAGGTGTTGCTTCAATTCCAAAGGCAGAAAGTTTGGAACCTTTATCCTCTTCCTTATGGGAAGACTACCATTGGAACCAAATGGGTGTTTATGAACAAGAAGGATGATAGAGGCATCATCATCAAGAATAAAGCTAGACTAGTTGTTTAAGGATACACACCAGAAGAAGGGATTGACTACACTGATGTCTTTGGTCCTATAGCAAGACTGGAAGCTGTTAGGATATTCTTGGCATTTGCTACATCCAAGAACTTCAAGGTCTATCAACTTGATGTGAAGTGTGTTTTTCTTTATGGAGTGATTGATCAGGTATATGTCAAACAACCACCTGGTTTTGCAGATCCTCATCATCCTGATTATGTTTGCAAGCTTGACAAAGCTTTTTAGATGTATCAGGCACCCAGGAAGTGGTATGAGACTCTATCTCAGTATCTCTGCAAACATGAATATAGGAGGGGTACCATAGATAGAACTCTCTTCATCAAAGGACAGGGAAATGACTTGATGCTAGTTCAAGTATATATAGATGACATCATCTTTGGTTCAACTAATCCTAGGCTCTGCAAAGACTTTGAGAAGCTGATGAAGGATAGATTTAAAATGAGTGTCATGGGGGAACTCAATTTCTTTTTGGGAATTCAAGTGAAGCAAGTTGAAGATGGCATCTTCATCAGTCAGTCAAAGTATGTTCAAAACATACTTAAGAGGTTCAACATGACTGATTGTAAGATTGCTAAGACACCCATAGCAAGAAACCACTCCCTTGGACCTGATCTTGCGGGGGAGTGTGTGGATGAACACCTTTACAGGCTATGATTGGGTCTGTTATGTCTTACAGCTAGCAGGCCTAATATCATGTTTGCTACATGTATTTGTGCAAGATATCAAGCCAACCCTAAGATGTCTCACCTTATCACTGTCAAAAGGATTCTAAGATACCTCAAAGGTGCTTTAACACTTGGTTTATGGTATCCTAAGAATTCTGACTTCAATCTGTATGCATATACATATAGTGATTATGGTGGTTGTAACATGACTGTAAAGTCTACATCTGGGGGATGTCAGTTTTTTGGTGGAAGGGTTGTCTCATGGTAATGCGAGAAACAATCTTGTGTCTCTGCATCAACTCCTGAAGCTAAATACATTGCTGCTGCAAACTGTTGTGCTTAAGTGCTATGGTTTCAGAATCAGATGCTTGATTATGGATTAAATTTCAAGGAGACTCCTATTCACATAGACAACAACAATGCTATTTCTATAACAGAAAATCATGTGCAGCACTCAAGGACCAAACACATCAACATCAGGTATCATTTAATTAGGGATAATTTTGAAAATTGATTAATTAAACTAGTCAAAGTCCACACAAGTGAACAATATGCTGATCTGTTTACAAAAGCTTTTGATGAATAGAGATTTAAATATCTTATATAATCTATTGGGATGATAAACTTTGAGTAGGTTTTTATTAAAACTAATTCTTATTATTTCTTAAAATCTATGTGTCCTAAGTTGTCTAGTTCATCACTTTCATAAGCTCATGTTTTCCTTGGATGAAAACCTTTTTGAAGACTTTCCTTAAATTTTTGAAAATTTTTGATCCTTCGGAAGATATACTTTTATCTTTGGAAGAAAATCATGTCTTCAAAACAAATAACTGTCTAAGAATTTTACCTTCTGAAGAAATTTCTGAAATATCTTTCGAAGCTTAAATACTTATCTCAGACACTTACATGTTTTCAAGGACCATTATCTTTCGAAGCAAATTAACTTTCCGAAGCTTTGTTCATCTGGACAAAGCATTCAAGTCTTAATTCTTCTTCCGAAGAAAAAATTTCAAAACTCTTAGGAAAATCTTCCGAATTAAATTTAGCTTCGAAAGCTTGTTCACTAAAACTTCTGAAGATAATTTACCTTCGGAAGTTTTTTAACTTCTGAAGAAAACTACTTTTTGAGCAAAAGTAAACTACTTTTTCAGAGGTGGGACCGACATCTGGATTTCAAAGTTTATCCTCTTTCATTAAACTTTATCTGAAATCCTTTTTCACATAAAAACCCAACGGTTTCCCCCTCTTTCTATCACTTCCTTCTTCCTCCAGACCTAAAATCCCAAATTTCTCTCTGAAATTACTTGCTTTCTTCTTTCTTCATCCTTAATCTTTCTCATTATGGGCAACCTTTACCACAGAAATGATCCTAACTTCTCCATGCAGTTACACAGGCAACACAACCAAGTTGCTCTGTTACACTATGAGAAAGATCCTCATTTCTCAGAGGTTTGCTGTATCTTAACTCTATCTAGCTACTCACCTCCCTAACCATGGATCCTACTCTTTATGAGGATCAACTGCTAGAATTCTGGAAGACCTGCCAAGAGGTTGTAATGGACGGGGAGAAGGCACTATCTGCCACAGTGCAGGGGAGAACAATCTTCATCACTCCAGCCATCATCAACGTGCATCTTTAGCTGGATGATGAAGAAGGTGAGGTGTTCTTTCCCAAGGAAGCTGTTAACCAGTCCTTCGCGTAGATGAGCTATGAGGGAGACTACTTTGTCAAGAACTTCAGGAAAGGGAATGTCTCATCCTAATAGAAACTCCTGCTCCATGTGGTTATCCATAGCTTATCAAACAAGCATGGTGGATGGTACTAGATTCCTGAGGATCTCTACTTCATTATCCATAGGAAGGTTCAGAGGTCAAGTTTAGATATTCTTAGTTTGTTTACACTAATCCGCTTGCAATCTTGGACTCCTTAGAGTATTACATGTTCCCCAGATATGTTCAATACATTCTTAGCTATGAACTGGGCTTACAGTTAAGGGAATAGGTATTGTTCTTAAGCTGGGACAAATGAAGCCTGACATCTTTAAAATACTGAGAAAGCCCACTGTTGTCTTCTCTGGGGTAGAAACAACCCTTATCCCAAAAATGTTGGAGCGCATTACTCAAGGTGACAACCTAGCAGCACCAGCTAGTTTTGAACCCACACCTTCTACTTCCCAACCACCTCAACAGCCACAAATCACCCTCACTTACCAAAGAAAACACAAACCAACCTCTACACAGACTATTCAGTCTGTGCAGGCCCCATATACTTACCCACACAGGAAGAAGTGGACACTAGAGCTCCTACTTCTCCTGAGGAGCAAACCACTCCCATTCATTCAATGATCAGTTCTAAGGTTCCTCATGCTCAGTCTGATGAGCTCATAAGCCCAAATGCCTTAAGCCATCACTCTGAGTCTCAACACTCAAGTGGTCAACCTTCAGGGGACAGTTACCATCCCCAACATTTAGATTTAAACCAACCAATTCCACACATTGACTTCTATACTGATGAAGATTTAGGTTTTAGTGAGTACCATGATTCTTTCTTCTTTTCCCCTACTCAAAGAGAGATGAGTGCTCCCGAGTCTCCTACTTCTATCCCACATCAGTCACCTACTACTGAGGTGGACACTTCTGAACCTATTCAGGATGTCCATATGGAAGAGGCTCTCACTTTAGGAAGTGATTAAATCACTAAGACCTCAACCATGGTAACTCAACCCACTGACTCCTCAACTAAGGCTGCCAATAAGCAGAGGAAATCCAACAGCCAAGAACGTGAAGCTAGTGATGAGAGAGATGACTCAACTCCAATCATCTCATCACCTAATGATTCTTTTGATGAAGATGAGAGGAATCTAAGACTAAAAGTGCAAAATCTATCTAAAACATGCACCTATTTAGTCTCCAAGGTTAGTCACCTTGAATCTTAAGTGACTACCTTGTAAAACAGGGTCAATGATCAGTAACTTTAGATTTTTATCTCAAGGAAAAACTAGCTGGGAGACCTTTAAGAGGAGCACAACTAGGAACAAAAGAACCTGTGAGCATGATTGACCTAACTCCTAGCTCACCTATGCAAGTGGGTGATGCTACCAAAAAGGAGGAGAAAGTCATCACAATCACATAACCTAGGAGTTTTTCAAAGAGTGTGGACATTGAGGACTCACCATCCTCACTTGCAATTGTGTACACTTAACGACTTCCTCAAGTTCATATTGATGTGGACTATATAGACTCCTTCATATAGAGTTTGTTTGAGGAAGGGAAACCAAGGGCTATGTCATCTCCACCAACTTCAAATCACATCATTGGGTGGCGGTATGACAACAACAGAAGAGCCCTCATCATTCTTAGAGTTCAAGGGCAGCAAGAGATATTCAACTTTTAGACCTTGAACTTCTACGAAGGTCTGGATCTAGTGAACATGCCACTTGTCAATCCAAACCAATCAAGACTAGTTGACAGGATGGCTCAAAGAATCCAAGACAGGATCAATGTAGAGTTCAACTTTAGGAGAAGACTAAGGCAATCAGGCAATGCCATCGGTCAACTGGATGTTGAGGCAGACCCTAAGATTAGTTTCATAGGGGAAACCTTGACTGAAGGCCCAGTGGCAGAACCTAAGAGCCCTATCCCATCAACATCAACTGCTATAGAGATCCATACCCTTTTTGAGACACCTGTTGGTGAAGGTGCTTCTCCACCTCTCCCTGGCCAGAGCTCAGAAGGTACATCAAGCAATGAAGTCCAAAGCTCTCTCCACCTTGAGTCACAAAGGTCTGTGAGTGACAAAAGGAAAAGAAAGATGACATTTGAGGAGATTGAGGAGGAGCAGAGAGAGAGGAAAAGGAAGCTGAGGGGAGAAAGTTCCTCTTCTGGGCCTGTAAGAATTATGGAAAGCGCAATCAGGGCTGCTCCCAGACCAAACACTCAAGATGATGAGTTGAGGCAATCAGGATCAACTACTTACAGACTAGGAACTATGACATCGACAATGCCATTTCTCTCCCCTTAGAAGAACTAAATGAATTGGTTGACATGGAAAGGTCAAAGGAGAAGAAAGAGGCAAAAGATGCTGAGCTACTAGTTCAAATGAAAGAAGACAGAAGAAAGAAAAGATTACATACGTATGTGCCTACTCTCTCCCCAGTTCAAGAAAGTCCTCCATATGAGGATGTGGTTCAACAAGAACCTTAGGTAGAAAAAGAAGAAGACATGATCAAGATGATCAACTACCTGAGTGCCATAGGCCTCTATCAGGCAGAAACACTTCTTCCCTTATCCTATGACTATGTTGAGTTTGAGTATCTCAAACAACTTGAACAAGAGATAGTCATGGAAAGAAAGACAAACAAAAGGAAACTAAGGGAAGAAGCTGGTAAGTCAAGATCCATCATCCAGAAAAGCATGAAGAAGTTTGCAAACAGACAGAGGATGATGAGCTTCTTGAAGCTGTATGGATTCTCCGGAAGGAGACTTGGCCCCATGTCTCTATCCACTATGGATGAGCATATCAGGGTGATCAAGAAGAAGATAAAGAGTGGAGAGCTAATTGACTTACACTCACCTCCAAGTCAAGCTCCAAACGAAGTGGAGGTGAAGGTTAAACAACCTGAGACAACACATCTGAACCTCCTGTTGAATCTCAGCAAGCTTCATTTTCTGATCCACAGAAAAGTCAACCTCCCTCTCCTTCTGAACCTATGAGAGATGAAGACCCAACTGAGAAAGACATTGAAGATCAATCAGGTGCTGCAGGCCAGTCTTATCAATTAAAAATGATAAAGAGAAAGAAAAGGATGGCTTCAAATCCAAAGCCAAAGAAGAAGAAAGCTGCATCCTTTTTTGAACCTCAGGATGAGTCAGAACATCCTGAGGATGTACAGCCAGAGGATGCTAGATCAACTCCTATTCAAATAGCTCCTCTAGCATCAGGAAGACCCATCTTGTCCTGGACATACACCACAAATCCGGAAAGATGGCATGTCATTAGAGAACACGACATTGAAGGCATCTACATTTGGCAAGACATGTTCAATCTGCCTCTACATGATCTCTTTGATATAAGGAGATACTTTGATAGTCTGAGGGATCCTGGTCATCTCATGAAGAAAGGGATGGTCATTATTCTGATGAGGACTGTCAATATCTGAAGTCTACTAGTGTTTTGGTAGCATCAGCCTAGGGGGAGTTTGTAAAGATTATATGAAGAGGCTGATGCAATCCAAACACCCAAAGTCTCTCCTGCATGCTGCACAAGTACATTGAAGAATAATGCTTCGGAAGTTTCAGACACGCAATAAAAATATTCTAAGTGTGAAATCTTTCGAAGCCAAGACCAATATCTTCCGAAGCCAAAGATGAAGTCTTCCGAAGCTTTAAAGACAAAGTGTTCTGAAGCCAACACTTGAAGACATATTTCTTCTGAAGACTTTTAACAACATACTTTATCTGATGTACTTTTCCATAAAGCTAGACCTGTTTCCGCTGCAACTCTGTAAAATCAACAACTTACATGAGTTGGTGAAAATGTCCATGCTTTTGGTAACTATACATTGAGGTCTTGAGTCTGTTACTTTCTACTTCATGTACTTTATCCTTTTGTAATATATTAGGATGTGAGCTATGGCATGTCATAGTCACAAGTCAAAAGGCAATCTGCCTTTTGACTCTACAATTGATTTTGTTTTGTGTCTAGTCAATTGTATCCGGCTGGCCTTCAAAGTATGGTGGGCTGTACGATATAGTATATGTATCTCAAGTACTTGTAACTCTTCTTTATGCTTTGCAACACTTGTAATAGAACTGGAGAATGAAATATACTGCAATCTTGAAAACCATCTCCTTGTGTATCTTGTTCTGTCTCTTACTTACTTGTGTTCTTTGTATCATTTATTGTGGTTAATCTAGTTTCACTGTTTGATTAAGTTAAGTAACTCTGCTTTTTGTGTTGTTGTGTTGTAAGTGACCAACCTTCACCGGTCCGGCACGAACAATATCTAATAGAGTTTGATTTCTCCTTTCAGACACATTATTAACTTGTGGTGTTCTAGGTGGATTAAGTTGTAAAACTATTCCATAATTCCTCAAATGATTGTCAAACTCTTGATTGAGGTATTCACTTCCTTGATATTATTTGAAGCATCTTAATACTGTTACCTAGCTGATTTTATACCTTGTTTTGGAACACTTTGAACTTTTCTAGATTTTTATATTTATGCTTCATAAGATAAACATAAACATATCTACTAAAATTGTCAGTAAATATAGCAAAGTATCATTCTCTATTTGTTGACATTGTTATACATGGACCACATTAAAATGAATGTACAAGTCCTAATAGATCCTTAACCCTTTGCCCAACATTTGAAAAGGGTGCTTTTCTTAACTTTCCACTTAAACATTATGCGCATTACTCAAATGTTTTCGAACTAGTGGAATTTATAACTCCTCCAGTTTGGAGTTGTTTTACGTGATTCTTGTTTATGTGACCAAGCCTACAATGCACATATACGTATCATTAAAGTTTAACTTTTTACGTTTGTGGGAAATGTTGTATTAAACGTTATTGTTTTGGACTTTATCTCATAGATTCCATTGTGATATTTTTCATCAAAATAGAACACATTATTTAAATATTCAAAAATAAAATCACCATTAAAAGCATATTTAAAACCTCATTCACGCAAAGCAGAAACATAAACAATATTTCTAGTCAAACTAGGAATGTACAAAGATTTTTCAAAATAAGTTCAAAACTAGAAGGAAGTAAAAGAACAAATTTTCCTATAGCCTTCACTTCAACCTTTCATCCATTTCCAACATGGAGTTTTGTAGGACTGATGAAGAGGGTCAATGTAATAGTTCCATAGTGTTAGGAGAGTTATAACACTTACCAGATCAAATAGGGAACCTGCTTAGATGAAACAATGAACACATGTAAAAGAACAATGACAAGAACACTCAAATATGGTTTTTCAAAAATGATTTATATTGCTCTCAGGTTCTTACAAGTGTTATAAAGCTTACCTTAACATACAAGTACTTGAGATACTTTATACTACATCCTACAACCGACCATACTTTGAAGACTAGCTAGAAACACTAATCTAGACAACAAGACCAATGTAGAGTAAAAAGGCAGATTGCCTTTTGACGAGTGACTATGACATGCCATAGCTCACATCTTTATCTATTGTCATAAGGATAAAAGTACATGGTTGGAAAGTTACAGGCTTAACACCTTATTCTACAGTTGACAAAAGCATGGACTTTTCACCAAGTCATGCTAGTTGGTGATTATTCAGAGATGGCGGTAGAAAGGTGTTTCAACTTTTGTCAAACGTATGTCAGAGAAGAAATGCATTCTCTGTCTTTGGAAGAAATCAGTCTTGGCTTCAAAAGATTTTGTCTTTGAAGTTTCAGAAGACTTCATCTTTGGATTCAAAAGAATTGGTATTTTGGCTTCAAAAGATTTGATACTTAGTACAATTCACTTAGTTATACCAAATCTTCCAAAGTATTTTCCTTATACTTCATATGTACATGCTAAGAGCTCTTTGGTTGCATCAACCTCTAAGTTTAATCGTGGCTACACCAGATGTACTATTGATAAGACTCTTTTCATAAGGAAATCTAGAAAAGACATCTTGCTTGTTCAAGTCTATGTTGATGAAATCATATTTGGTTCTTCAAACAACCAAATATTTAAAGATTTTGAAAGCATCATGAAGAAGACGTTTGATATGAGTTCCATGGGAAAGTGGACTTTTTCCTTGGAATTCAGGTGAAGCAAATAAAGGAAGGGTTCTTCATCAATCAATCTAAGTATGTCAATGACATCTTAGAGAGATTCGACATGAAAGATTGCAAGTCAGCCAAGACACCCATACCCAGAAACATAATCTCTGTCCTGATTCTGAGGGGGAGGATACTGATCAGCATCAGTATAGGGCAATTATTGGTTCTCTGATGTATCTCACAACAAGTAGACCTAATATCATGTTTGCTACATGTATTTGTGCAAGATACCAGGTTACTCCAAAGGTGTCTCACCTAGCTCCTGCCAAGAGAATCCTCATATACCTCAAAGGAGCACCTAAATCAGGTCTCTGGTATCCAAGGAATAACAATTTTAATCTTTATGGATACTCTGACACTGACTATGGTGGCTGCAAAATTGACAAGAAATCAATATCAGGAGGATGTCAATTTCTTGGTGGAAGGATCATCTTATGGCAATGCAAGAAACAATCCTATGTCTTTACATTAACTATTGAAGCTAAATACATTGCTACTGCAAGTTGTGTGCTCAGCTGCTATGGATTCAAAACTAGATGATAGACTATGGATTCAACTTTATGAGCACTCCTATCCACATTGACAATAACAGTGCTATCTCCATAACTGAAAATCAGGTGAAGCACTCCAAGACAAAGCATATTAATATCAGGTATTATTTTATTAGAGATATTAATGAGAAAAATCTAATCAAGCTAATCAAAGTTGATTTAAATGAACAATATGCTTATTTGTTCACTAAAGCTTTAGATGAACAAAGATTTAAGTATCTCATTACAACCATTGGGATAATAAACATTGATTAGTCTACCTCTTTTGAAAACCTTTTTAATATGACATGTGTTATGTCAATGCCATCTAAGACCTGTTACAAAATTTCTCTCTCTAAAAACTTTTACTAAGTATAAATTCTTCCGAAGAGGAATTAGCCCTCGGAAGATATTTTATATATCTTCCGAAGCAAAAATTCCTCCAAGGATAATTTTCTTCTCGGGAGAGTTTTTAAATCTCGGAAGAAGCAATTGATTCTATATCAGATCAACTTCCGAAGCTTATGAAAACTCTCCATTTAGAAAGTAAGTTTTACTCTCGGAAATAGAATTCTACCTTCGAAAGTAAATATTGCCTTCGGAAGAGAAATTACCTTCGGAAGTAGTTTATACTCGAAAGAAAGACTTTACTGTGTAATAGAAATCTTTTGGGCCCCACACTGTAAAATGCAAAGATTTTGTTAATGATGTCGGATTATTTTACTGAAATAAAACCTTACCGCCCCTGTCAAATCTCCCACTAAAATATCACATCATCTTATCCAAACCTCCTCTACCGCTATTTCATCCTTCTTTTAAATAATCCTGACTGTTCACTTTCATCTTCTTACCACATTTTACTGCCCTAAAAGCTTCCTTCATTCTCAATTCACCCAAGTCCAAACTCATTCACCTTTATCTTTCACAAATGGCACTTAACGCTCAGCACAATCAAGTCGCACTTCTTGATTCCTCAAGAGATGTCGACTTCTCTGAAATCATTTCCTTTCTTACCCAATCATCCTATTACACTGCCCTGACTGTTAATCCCATTGTGTACTCCAATCACATGGCTGAAATTTTAGGAAAACAGTCATATTGAAACCCTAAATAGGATTCATGTAATTCGATCGAGCATTTGTGGCCAGGAGTTGGTCATTACTGAGCAATTCATCAAGGAGCATCTGGAGCTTCATGATGAAGGTGCCCCCACAGAGTTCCCCAAAACAGAGTTGGACAACACCTACATCCAAATAGGATATAGTGGAGACGTCAGCAGGTCTACAGTCTACAAGTTCAACTTCTCATACAACTGGAAGTTCCTGTTGCATGTCGTTCTTCATTGCCTGTCCAATAAATCTAGGGGATGGTATCAAATTCCATACGAACTAGGGTGCCTAGTTCATGGAATGGTGAGAAGCCTCAGATTCAACTAAATATTTTTGCTGAACAATCTCATGGGAAATCTCCAGCGGGAAACATTCTTCATGTATCCTAGATTTCTCCAGCACATAATCAA
>BJCM01003740.1:0-22050 GCA_018326385.1 Flaveria bidentis | reverse complement strand
GACCCAAAACTTCAATCTTTTACATCCAAAACCTTGGTTTATCACCCAATAAGCTATATCTAAGCTTCATACATGTTTTCTTACATAAAAACGTGAGTTTTGGGCAAATCTTTGCCACTTTCAAAACCCAAGCCCTAGAATTCGCGTTTACATCAAAATGAAAGATTAAATGATGTTTCTTACCTGGATTCTTGGTGTTTTCTTGTTTTTTGGATGCCCACAAATACCGATCTTCAATCTCGTGATCAACCGAGCATTAAATCTTCAATTCTCTCCACTTTCTCTCTCTACTCTATCTCTAGAAATTGGGGTGTTGAGTTGCAAATGAGAGTTGCTCAAGCTGATCCGTTTATATATATCGGGCGTTCTCAGGACCTTTAACTCGCCAAACACATATCCCGCGAGGTTTACTCGGTCCATACTCCATTACCCGCTTATTTTCTTTAAATAATCTCGGCTGAGCCTATTATTATTAATTGGCTCGTTTCGACTTTATTTCGGGCGTTACATCAGATGTCAGCGCCTCGATAGTTGGTAGGGAGGTGGGTGATACGAGGGACGACTGGAAAGTGGTGATGGGTGGAATGGTGAAAGGATTTTGAAATGTGAAGTGATGATTTGATTAGAGAATTAAAGCTTTACATTTAAGGTTGTTGATATTTTGACTAAATAATTAAAATAGTGGTAATTGATAAATAACTAAATAGATTAACAAATATATAATATATAAAAACTAAATTAAAAAATAATTCAAGCGGAACCGAGCGAGCGTACGTTTGCTCGTGCTCGGTTCGTTTCAAACCAAACCAAGCCGCTCGGTTCATTTTCAATTGAGCCAAAATTCAAACGAGCAAAAATCCAAACTTTTTTCGAACGAATTCGAGCAAGTTTCGAGCGTCGAGCTATTTGAACAACCCTATTTTAAATCATACTAAATTTTAACTAATCTCAAATAATATCATGTCGAGATTTAAAGTTCGGTCTTTTATTTTAGAACAATCACAATCCATTCATTATCTTTATCTTTATAACTATACTACAAATCACTATTTTTTCTCTCTTCTTTCAATTAAATAATAATTTTTATTCCTTTTATCATAACATTTTCTTTCTCCTCTACTCACAACCATTTTAAAATATATTAAAAAATTTATAAGGGTTAAATAGTGAATCTTTAAATTTACAAATAAACGGTAATATTTTCTTTCTTATTCACTCAAAATCATTACATATAATATGAGATTTACACTCACAAACTTTTAAAGAATGGGTTGTGGATGCTCTTTGAAAGTTTTGACTTTTGGCATTATACAACCAATCCAACGATTAATTTCCGATTTTATTACTTTTCATAGCTAATTGATTTTAATCGATTACATGTGTGTCAAAGTATATGGTGCTTTGGGTGAACATGTTAATAGTTCTTTCAAACGAGCTATCAAGATTGAATAAACGTATCAAAATATGTTGTGAGTACTAGTAGTGAGATTCAAGGGGCAACAACCCCAAGCTAGGATCGAATTTCTTTTAAAAAATGTAATAATCAGAAATTTCTTGAAGATCTATGCAAACCGCAACAACCAAAAGATAGGGGCCATAATAGAAATAAAGACGATACAAATCGCATAATGTAAGGATGCAAGTCATAACTTGATGGCTAAGAAATGAACGCAATGTTGCAATGGGTCGTAATGGATGTGGCGGTTTAGAAACAAATGAGGAGTTGACACGTATCTCTATTGGCCATTCTAAGGTGATGTGAACTGCATCAGTTTCTTGTTGTGGGCCACAATGGGTCCAAGCCTGGCCCTATAAATAGAAACTGGATATTCGCCTTGTCTAGCACCTACCGGTAATATCTAAGTTCAATTTGGTTGATTAAATTCAGTTAGGGAATAGGGTTTGGAGGTCATGACTAGGTTATGTTGTGGGTAATGCAATCCTAGATTAAGCGTAGCCTGATCAACAATGCTTAAACTATGACAAGTCACCTAAAGCTAACTTAGCTGACGATTAACCATTTCTCAATCCTATTCCTAGTTAATCATCTATGCTTGTCTTGATAATTGATAGGATCAAAGATGACTATTCCTCTTGTATATCCAAG
Source organism: Flaveria bidentis (assembly GCA_018326385.1). Classification (NCBI taxonomy): domain Eukaryota; kingdom Viridiplantae; phylum Streptophyta; class Magnoliopsida; order Asterales; family Asteraceae; genus Flaveria; species Flaveria bidentis. The sequence goes on along the minus strand of BJCM01003740.1, from coordinate 19,943 downwards.
ACCTAACTAATAGCTTAGGTGAGCTATCATGATTATTTTATGTGTTGAGTATATTTATCTGGTCAATTGGTAATAAATGAGAATTTCATGATATGTAGTATGTTTGTGGGGGTATAATTGGATCATTTATACTTAATGAGGTGTTACATAACCTAGGGGGGTCACATAATCTAACACTTATGTTTACGTAATACACTCATACTCAATCAATTGATTGGGGGGCATAGTTCATGCGCCAGTGAGTTGTTATGAAAGTTATGGAAGGCTTCGTGCCCCTGGCATATGTACAACCCATATTGTGATGTATATCAATTTGCTTATTTATAAATTATTATGGCTCACGAGCAATAGCTGACGATGTTTTAAGTGTACTTGTGTAGGTAAATGACTAATATGCAAGGAGTGAGAAATTCACCTCAGTGGGCCTTGGGAAGCATATGAATCTTGAGACTATTTATTTTGTAAACTTTAATGTAAACAATGTATTAAATATCAATAAAAAATTTTACTAGTTGTTACTTCCGCTGATTATCAATTTGCATTTCACCATGTCTATTGGGTGAATTATTACACGATTCAACCTAGCATTTTTGCCAATCCTGATTTAACAAAACCATGACCACCCCCGTTCGAATAAAAATGAGTTCTAATCAAAACTGATCACTTTATAAAAGTATCAACATGGTTGGGATCAAAACAGTCTAATGAGCTAGAATTGAAATTAGTTGTTTAAAAAAGTATCGAAGTGGGTTCACTAGTTTTATTTCTTATGTCAGTTAGTTATTATTGTGTCTTGTAGAGATTATGACATCAAAGGAGATGGAAGTGGTTGCCACAATGTCGGCAACGACAAGTAGGTGGTGGGAATCAGGTACGGTTAGACCTTTATGGGAAATAAGATTACGCTAATATTTAAGATATTTATCATAAATAACCTATAATTAACTTCCTTTTAACTATATTTGTTCCTTAAATCATTTATGGTTGTTGATATTTGAGAAACCCTAAGTTTTATTAAAAATTAGTGTTAAAATTCAATTAAGCAAATCAATATATGAGAAAAATATTCATATAGAACGTAATTCACCGAAGACTATCAAAGATATTTTTTTAATTATATTCATTACGCTCTCATGATATCAAAACTTTATAATTGATAGACCCCTTAAAAGTGATGGCTTAAAGTAGACTCTTTTTTCTTATACATTAAGGCCACTTGTGGGCGACAAAGAATGGTCGTGGGTGACGAGGATCCGTTACATGAGTATAACAAATAATTATCAACCGTAACACTTATAACATGTATTATCTGGTATGAAGGTTAACGGTCCACCATAAGAGACATTAAATACACAACATACGAACCGTTAAACTAGGTCGTTCTTCCCATTTTGTTGACGATTTTCACTCCCTCCTTTCTTTTGCTCATTTTCTTTGTATTACATAAATTGAATTTTAAAATACTCTAGTAATATTACAGTTAATTATTTTAAGATGTCCTAGTGGTATTGAAATGTTTCTTATGAAACATGAGATCAAACCTTCCCTATATAAACACATTGGTCCAAGACGATGTTATGCATCATACAACAAACTATTTAGCCATTCAAGAACTATCAAAACATACATAAATTGGCAGTAACGATAAACCATATGAAATTAGATTCCACAAATGTGCCTTATAGTGTTTTTAGAGTTGGGCTCTTAACAAGAGCAACCTATTATCCTTCGAGTCTGAGATCGATGAAATGTTTGCTTTTATCTTATCATTCTTTGACCATGCATATTGCTTTACTAAAAGCGGTATTTTACTGGATAAATACGTTTGTTTTGTCGTAGTGTACCAAGTGAATCCATATTTGTATTGATTAATGATTGCGTTAATAATGATTACAAATCTAAAATTTATCCCCTTGTTATTTCACAAAAGTTTCTAGTGTATATAGTTTAATAGTTAGAAAACTTACATAGTACTTTTAGAGACTTAAAGGACTTAGATAATGAGATGATTAAAAACCTGTTCTTGAACCGAAACTGACAAACCCACCCAGATAAGAATTAATACATAAACTGGTTAGAATTGAACCAAAACCACCAAATTTGTGTTGTTCAAGACGATTTAACATGAATCAAGCCAATAAAAAAAACTAAAATTGAACCGAATCAATCATTTTCCTCTCATGAAACTTGTTCTTATCCTGAATCAATTTTAACTTGTGTTAATCTAAAATAGAACCAATTTGAAACTTGAATCGAACCTACCTCTACATAGATATAACAATAGATGTATGATTTTTACCTAGCTGACTCTAAAGAGGGGCGAGATGGACTTCCGTCCATGGCACACTCGCTCAGATGGGTCTAAATTTTTTATAAAGAAAAATTATAGTGTATATATATTTTTCAAAAAAATTAATAATTGTAACTTATTTAATTCAATAAAAAAGAATCACCAAATTATTATTTAATCCATATACAATTTTTAGGACCAATTTTCATTCAACAAACTGGTTAGTTACTATTTCATTAACCAATCAAAAGACCCTTCTCAAACAAACAAAAAACCCAAAAATCCCAATTAATATTAGCGGCCAAAAGGGATTACCGAGTAAAAAAAAGAAGTCGATTGGGACTTCTATACTCATTGACGATTAAAATCTTACTTATGACCCACTATGTCTCAAGAACTACTTGGCGATGACAGATATCAAGAGAAAAATATTAGGGGATAAAATTACGGAGATGTAATAAACCAATTTGCTACAATAATGTTAGAAGAGCTTCACGAGTTATCAGTTATCTATTACAGTATATCACTCTTATACTATAATTTTGTTATGTTTATTGTAAAACATGTGTTTTCGTTTAAAAAAATCAGTTTGTGTGGTTTAAATACTTTTTTTCCATCGTTTAAAATACTAAAATCCTCAGAAGTAGCCTTGAATTTCTGATAAAAGAAATGGACCTAATGCTTGTGAAGTTGAGGTGGGTGGGTGTAGAGATGCACATTTCGGGTATTTTGCCGGACCCAAAACCGGGTTCAAACTGGGTTGGCCCAATCGTGTTTTTTGTACCCGGGTATTGGTGAACCCAGGTACGAACCCGGGTCAGGTTCACTTGCGGGAAAACCCTACCTGCCATACCCGGGTAGGGTCGGGTAGGGTCCGGAATCGGGTACAATACCGAGTTTAGTTTATTTTTTCTAATTTTTTTTTCTTTTTTTTATGTCCAATACCGGATTCAATATCGGGTCCAATACCGGATTCAATTCGGATTCAATTCGGATTCAAACCGGGTCGGGTTCGGATCGGGTGGGGTTCGAGTCGGGTTCGCTAAAAAACTCAAAAACTAAACCCGGTTCCAACCCTACGGGTTCGAACCGGGTATGCCTCCCGTCGGGTTCACCAGGTCGGGTCCGTACCCTATTAATTTGTACATCACTAGGTGGGTGGACTGGTGGAGTATATGTTTATAGGGGTCCCAATGTTTATAAGATGCGAATATCAACGAATGATAAGGCTTTATTCACATGTAAATATCTTCTTTGTTTCCGGCCCACGTTTGTAGCTCTCCACTTTCATGGTCCCCCAAGTAGGCCCAATATCTTTTTTTCCAAAAGAACATGTATAAAATTACAAGATATATACTGTCATATTGTCATATAGTTTATGAAATCTTTTTGATTCATACCGGTTACATTTGGAATGGTATGCATTCAAATAATGAGGCATACATATACAACTTAATTTTTAATTCAATCAAAATTAATGATTTTAATAAGACTAAGTTTTTTTCTGTTGATATAAATAATTACAAAACAAACAAACGTAAGAATAACGAAGAACACATATATGATATATGATATAGTATACTTAATCTATGTGATTGTGCCAAGTTCACTGATAACTTTTAGAGGATTTTTATTGAATTTGATTTAGCACAAATATATAATATATTCGTATTGAGGTTAAAGATTAGTTTTCTAAGAGTATACAACTGGTTTAAAAACGATCTAAAATTTAACAAGACCTCGTCTAAGACACTATGAGATTGCCCCCTCAAACCCCTTCGTCGTATATACGGTAATGTCTTTACAACAACCACCAGCTTTATATCTTAATGATAACTACTAATAATAACAAACTTGGATTTTAGAATAACTAAAAACTACTAAAATGACTTATTATTCTTTTCACGTAACAATCAGATAACTGATCAATCGGGGCTTAGCTTGTCTCTTGGTTCTCATATAGAACAAGAAGACCGACAAGCTTGTTTCTTGTTTTCCATATTGGAAAAAAAACCATAAATAGATTTGAAAATGGACATAACTAAAAGGAGTAGGGGTTTTCTTCGGTCCGAACTTCAATTCACTCGGATTTATCTTTTCGAAAATCTTTTTTTCGCTCGATTTAACCATTTCGAAAATCATTTTATGAAGTTAAAAATCAAACCAAACCGAATTTAAGTAGTTTAAATTGAACCAAAAATTGAATATATAATTTAGTATTTGATACGGTCTGAAACTAAACCTTGAATACCCTTGGTTAAGGTTTCTGATAAAGGTGCATACCAATCAAAGAATCTTTAAGTAGAAAATCAAGAAAATTGCATTATCATTTATACGTAGTATGTGAAAGATAACTATTATACATAGCATCTGAAAAAATAACTAGAAATAATGGAAGAGTGAAAGTCAAATAGTTAAGTAGTGAAAGAAAGCCAATTTAGTACACATTATTATGGTTATTATCTAAAATTGATATTTTATTAATCTTTTTTTTTTCTGTCAAACGGACAAAATTATTTACGGGTGATGTAATATATCCTGTAACTTTTAAAATAGTTAAAAAAAATTAATGTTTTTTATTCATCATATCACCCATTTAATATATTAAACTAAAAACTTTTAAGTTCTATCTATTTATTATTAATTAGCGGTAACACAAAATCTAACGTACTCGGTTCGGTTTTCCGTATAAACCGAATAATAAAAATTTTAATAGGTTTAATTTGCTAATCGAAGTATTGGACTGAAACCGTGATTTTCGGCAAATCCTAGGGACGAAAATAGTAATTTACTCAAAATTAATATTTTCAGAACCGGATCAGACGTCGAACCAGACGCCTTACTGGTTTGGTGGTCGAACCGGTCGGACCGGATTTAACTATATTTTTATTATATTTAGATATGTAATTAAATATAAGTAATTTATTGATTTATATATATTTATTTTATAGTTATATATAAAACTTAACTATATTTGTATATCCGACATACTAATTTATGGTTTAACGCCCCGTTTTTACCCATTAAAATAAAAAAAATAAATTCAAAAACCGGTCCGAACCGGTCCGGTTTCCCGGTCCGACCACCGGTTCGGGAAGAACCGACCGGTTCGACCCCTTTAAAATGATTCGTAGCGAACCGGACCGGCCACCGGACCGATTCCCGATCGAACCGGCCGGTCCAATCCGATCACGAAAACAATGCTCAAAATAAAACTATAAATGAACAAGAGAGAGAGAGAGAGAGAGAGAGAAAGATATTATGCTTTAACAACATAATGATACTTACATACATAGGAAGAAAGTTAAGAGTATCAGTCTTTATAACAACAAAAGTATATTTTTAAATTACTGAACAAAAACAATAATGATGATATTAATAAGAAGTAAAAAAAATATGTGGAGGAGTTTGCGGCGGAAAAAGAACAAAAGAAGCGGAAGAAAATATCACTCGTTAACAACGTGCTCCGTCAACTGACGTCGATCACAGAAGAAGACGACAAATCAACCATTCATTTAATTTTATTATTTTATTATTTCATTATTTCATTATTTCATTTCATATCTCCCATTACTCTCCACTCATTTCACTACTTTCAGTATTTCACAACAACAACAACAACAACACCATCAATGGCAGCAGCTTCATCACCATTCTCCATCACAAACCACATTTCCAAATCAAACGTCACCGATTTCAATTCCGTCAACGACCACTCCAAAAACCTGCTGTTGTTGAAGCTCAAATTGACCACGAGGTTGCTGTCCAGAGGGAGGACTTTGTCGCTGACGAGAGTCACTAGTAGAAGGAATCAACAGATCCAGAAATTGGCGGATCATTCGGTTGAACAAGGTATTGCTGATTGTTTTGTTGTTTTTATGTTAGTTTTGAACTTTTGATCATCGTCATGTGAGAATTTGAATTGAAGTGTAGGATTATATATTTATATGCCTTTGAGAAGTATATGCGATGTCAATCGAACAGTTTTTGTGGTATAATTAGGTGTTTCATTTGTTGCGATTTGAGCATTGAGGATTTTGAAGGTTATATGTTATGAGCCTAAAAGACTAGTGTTAAATTGTTAATGATATAAAGATGTAAGTGTTTTTGTTTAATATGATTGTTATGGTTTACTGCATTGGTTAAGTTTATAATCTCTTCATCACAAAGAAAAGATAGCCACTGGTTTCCCCTGTCCCAATATATGCAAATCAAGAATTGACCGTTTTTTCTTTTGAGTGCTTATGCATGAATATTCGTGTAAAAAACAACACACTCATTTGGCCTATCTGCTTTTACTCCCGTATCAGACCTTTCCAATTGAGAATAAGTCCAACTAATGTGATATACCATTTGTATTGTTATTCACCTATAGATTCTCGTATGTATTGTTAATAACGTACAGGTTGAAAAATTTTTAACGTCTAGGCAAGTAAAGTAGATACATGACCAAAGATCTGTGTATCTCATGGCTATGTGCGTGACACTTTTCTGACATGACCTTAGAGGCATAACGCACTCAGAAGAATGGTAACTTTCGTGATCTTCTATTAAATATTATTCAAGACTCAAGTTCCAATTTCATTTCACATTAAATTTTGGATGGTTGAACTGTTGAGCACTTGACATAAGTTTTACTGTTGTTTTCCAGTACTCTATCATCAATATGAAGTTAGAACCTTGAGAGATAGTAAGTTTGATATCAAATGTTGTAGTGTACCTCTGTCTGCCAATTTTATAACATAAGTAGTTAGTTGCTCAATTTGATTCATTAAGAACAATATAAAAGCTGACTTATAATCGAGGAGAATTTTAATGAGCCATGCAGCTTGTTTCGTTTCACTTTTCTGATAAATTATATGTTACAGACTCTTAAGCTTTTTTTGTTTTCATGCAGAAACAGCAGATACTTTAGACAATGGCATCCTTGTTCCTAATGCTGAGTCAGTCACATCAAGTATCAAATACCATGCAGAGTTCACACCATTATTCTCTCCAGAAGCATTTGAGCTTCCAAAGGCATTCCATGCTACTGCTGAAAGTGTTCGTGATTTGCTCATAATCAATTGGAACACGACATACAAGTATCACGAAAAGATGAACGTGAAACAGGCATATTACTTATCTATGGAGTTTCTTCAGGTTTTTTGTACTCTTCTTCTACTCTGTTATTACTTGGCCCCATAGTTGGTATATATTTTGTTTTAATGTTCTTATAAATTGACTGTCCTAGGGTAGGGCATTGCTAAATGCCATTGGTAATCTAGAACTATCAGGGCCTTATGCTGAGGCTTTAAGGAGGCTAGGTCATGATCTGGAGGATGTTGCTAGGCAGGTGAGCTCATTAGAGTTTTACTCACTTTGTATAAATCTTGATAGGAAGTTAAATAATTCAATTTCTATTTATGCGTGTATTCTTGAACTGTTGTTCTGCCCATATGGTAATATATGGTTCCCCTATGAATCAAAAGGCCCTTAATTGCTGCTCATTGAATTAATCTAGGATGATTGGCGATATAGACACTGAAATGAATTTAATTTACTTGATTTTAATTTCCTAGAATTTAATAAATTAGGGTTGACAGGAGCAAGATGCAGCACTTGGGAATGGGGGTTTGGGCCGGCTCGCCTCTTGCTTTTTGGACTCATTGGCAACACTGAATTACCCTGCCTGGGGTTATGGGCTTCGTTACAAGTATGGCCTTTTTAAACAACTCATTACAAAGGATGGTCAAGAAGAAGTTGCAGAAAGTTGGCTAGAGGTTTTTGTATACATTCACTTCATTTCAGTTATCAGATAAAAATGTGTTTTTCAGTTTAAGTTCCAATCTTTTCTGGTTTCATTCTGGTAAATTTAATTTACTATTCTTTTCAGATGGGTAATCCATGGGAAATACCAAGAAAGGATGTTTCTTACCCTATAAAGTTTTATGGTGAAGTTTCTACAGGTCCAGATGGACGTAAGAAATGGGTTGGTGGAGAAAATATCTTGGCTGTTGCTTATGATGTTCCTATACCTGGATATAAAACTAAAACAACTATCAACCTAAGACTATGGTCAACAATGGTTGGGCCAGAATATTTTGATTTAAAAGCATTTAATTCTGGAGATCATGCCAAAGCATATGAAGCTCTCAAAAGAGCAGAGAAGGTTTGATCCTTTTGTTGTATTTACTTGTGTTTTACTACTTTTTGTATAACCTAAAACGCTGTCACCAGATTTGCTACATTTTATACCCCGGAGATGAGTCGCATGAGGGGAAGACTCTTAGATTGAAGCAACAATACACATTATGCTCTGCGTCACTTCAAGATATAATTTCACGGTTTGAAAGTAGATCTGGAGATGCTCTGAACTGGAATGAATTTCCTGAAAAAGTTGCAGTACAGATGAATGATACTCACCCGACACTTTGCATACCAGAGTTGTTGAGAATATTGATGGACATTAAGGGTTTGAACTGGAAAGAAGCATGGGGAATCACTCAAAGGTGTTTACCACAAAGTGCATCTTAGTTTTGTTAATCAATATATCTTCATTTGCTTAGTGTGAAACCGTCTATACTTGCATGAATACCAGCTCTAAATTATGTTGAACTTGTGGCAGAACGGTGGCATACACCAATCACACTGTTCTACCTGAGGCTTTAGAGAAGTGGAGTTTGAATCTTCTACAGGAATTACTTCCTCGGCATGTTGAGATAATAAAAATGATTGACAATGAGGTATTTTCCAGCCTTTTTATAGATAAATTTGGCTATAAAGGTAACCAGCTTTTAAAAGTTTTGATTAAAGGTAATATGAAATGGCTACCTGATTAAAGTGATAATGTTACGGTTGATTTTAATCATTTTAACTTTCGCCTGATGTGGCTATGACGTTGTGCACTGGTTAACTTAAAAGTTGTTTACACTAGGTGAATACCTTTTGAATGTTTGAGCCTTTTTATATTTGCACATAAAGTATGTCACAGAAAGCATATATTAGAAGTTGGAACACATCTTTTACCTTTTTATGCAATTTTCCTTTTTCTTATCTCAATGTTGTGACACTTATATGGCTGATATTTTACTCAGCTGATTGATACCATCATTGCTGAGTATGGTATTGAGGACCTTGAGTTGCTGAAAGAAAAAATGAAGCAGATGAGAGTTTTGGACAATGTTGAACTACCTGCCTCCATCTTAGAACAGCTTGTTCAACCAGTTAAAATCCCTACCGTCGATTCAGTTGAAGGAGAAAAAAAATCAGAGGAAGTAACTGAACCAACAATTAAGGGTGACGAGCTCAAGGTGAAGGTGGCGAAGGATGCTGGTGTTAATAAAAAGGTGTCATTTGATCCGGACCCAAAATCGCCAAAGATGGTCCGAATGGCTAATCTTTGTGTTGTTGGTGGACATGCTGTGAATGGAGTTGCAGAAATCCACAGTGAAATAGTGAAAAATGAAGTTTTTAATGACTTCTATAAGGTAATTTGTTCAGTAAATGAATTGAGCATGCACATTGTTTTTAGTTTATTAACAGAAAAACTTTCATTATTCATGTAGTTGTGGCCTGAGAAGTTTCAGAATAAGACGAATGGGGTAACACCTAGGCGATGGATCAGTTTTTGCAATCCTGAATTAAGTAAAATTGTAACCAAGTGGACAGGAACAGAAGACTGGGTGCTAAACACTGAAAAGCTAGTCGAACTTAGAAAGGTGAGTTTACATTTTTTATTTTTCACTATTTTCAACCAAAATATAATGAAATCAAGATATTTAATTCTTAAGAAAAATTCTAATCATTTGTTTCAAGTTTAATTCTATATCCGTTATGACATGATGTCTATCGGTTTGTATCATAGACTATTAACGCCAATTTTTGACCAAATGAAACTTCAAACATGTAAAAATCTTCAATATAACCTTCAAGGGGATGGCATGGTGAACAATGGTAAGAGCTAACAAAGAGCCAAAAATTCTAGCAGAAGTCTCAGTATCGAATCTAGCTTTCACTGGTATCTCTCGTTAGCCCCTTGAATTCAACCTATCCACCGCAAGCCACATTGTACCCAGTCCCATTGGTTAGCATGATAGACGGGGCCATGAGTTTTCTGGTGACAACTTTTCACGGTTTTAGGAAAAAACAAATCTTCAAAATAAAAAATCCAATTTCAATACAACTTGGGGCCGGAAAATTGTATTTACAATTTTGACTATTAATAATTTTGCAGTTTGCTGATAATGAAGAACTCCAATCTGAATGGAGGAAAGCCAGAAGGATCAACAAAGAGAAAATTGTGTCATTCCTGAAAGAAAAAACTGGATATCTTCTCAACCCTGATGCAATGTTTGATGTGCAGGTCATTTATTTATTCTCTTAAATTAATAAAAAAGAATAATATGAGCTTCATGTCCATCATGGAAATGCTAAATTTGAGTGTTCTTAAATCTTATGCAGGTGAAGCGTATTCACGAATATAAGAGACAACTATTGAATATTTTGGGAATTGTTTACCGGTACAAAAAGATGAAAGAAATGAGTGCTGATGAAAGAAAAGATAAATTTGTTCCCCGAGTATGTATATTTGGAGGGAAAGCATTTGCTACATACGTCCAAGCTAAGAGGATTGTGAAATTCATAACCGATGTTGGTGCTACTGTTAACAATGATCCTGATATTGGTGATCTTCTAAAGGTACATTTTAACTGGCTTTGACTTTGACTTTAACTTTTCTCCAGAATCCAGATATGAGTGTTATTTCTTTCATATAAAATGAAAATACAGGATATGATCTTAGTTTCTAGTACAATAATAAAAGTCATTGAAGATCAACTAACTATATAACAGAAACTGTCATGTCATCAGCTGAATATCTTTCTTCTTAGGTGGTTTTCGTTCCAGATTACAATGTCACAGTAGCAGAAGTTCTGATTCCTGGAAGTGATCTGTCTCAACACATCAGGCATGCTGGTTATGATTTATCATACGTTTTCGTTTTCTTTTTCTGTGGTCTAGTTTCACTTTCGAGTTTCAATGGATGTAATAGTTATAGCCCTTTCGATTTTCAGCACTGCTGGCATGGAGGCAAGTGGAACCAGCAACATGAAGTTTGCAATGAATGGGTGTATTCAAATTGGAACTCTAGATGGTGCCAATGTTGAAATAAGACAGGAAGTTGGAGAAGAAAATTTTTTCCTTTTTGGTGCTGAAGCTCATGAAATTTCCGGGCTTCGGAAAGAGAGATCTCAGGGCAAGGTGAGCCAACCTTTGCTGTGCGGGTTGACCCAAAACACATTTTGTTCGAAGTTTATAAACTTTCTTAACCAATGCTAATTTTTGTATCAGCCCATTGAGTTGACCCAAAACACATTTTGTCCAAAGTTTATATAAACTTTTTTTAAACTATGATAGTTTTTGGTGTGGCCCAACCACCCAAAACACATATTGTCCAAAGTTATAATCATTCTTCAAACAATTCTAATTTTTTGTGTGGGCCCAACGGGTTGACCAATACATATTTTGTCCAAAGTTTATAAACCATTCTTTAAACAATGCTATTTTTTGGTGTGGGCCCAAGGGGTTGACCCAAAACACAATTTGTCAAAATCTTATAAACCTTCTTTAAACAATCATATTATTGTTTTAGTAAGACATCAAAACTGAAATCATTGCAGTTTGTTCCTGATCCACGGTTTGAGGAGGTCAAGAAATATGTCAGAAGTGGCGTTTTCGGCCCATACAATTACGATGAACTCATGGGATCATTAGAAGGTAACGAAGGTTATGGTCGTGCTGATTATTTTCTTGTCGGAAAAGATTTTCCAGCTTATATAGAGTGCCAAGAGGAAGTAGATAAGGCGTATAGAGATCAAAAGGTGCGTATCTTGCAGCCATTTTCGATAATTACTAGATATAATGTACAACAAGAACAAGTTAACAAACATTCTATTACTTCTAAATGTGGCAGAAATGGACTAAGATGTCAATCTTGAACACTGCTGGTTCATACAAGTTCAGTAGCGACCGGACTATACACCAATACGCACGCGACATTTGGATGATTGAACCTCTTGTATTACCTAATTAGAGGGGAGATCAAGTCTAGTACATGTAAGTTAATCCTTAATCATGGGTTTATTCAGTAATTTTGAAGATTAATAAAGTTTGCTAAGGGAGGCATATATTAGAAGAAAATTTGTGTTTGGTCAAGTCATTAATAAGTTTATACTAATAAATTCATATGGTTTCTTGCAATTTATATTCATTTTATTTTTTTATGTCACAATTATTGAATCCCATATTCACCAAGCCCACAAAGTATATGACTTGATTGTTAGGCTCAGATGGACAAAACCTAAACACCAAACCGATCCGTTGAAAGATAAAAAAAAATCAAAATTCAGTGTATTTTCAAATGAAAAATCGTGAGTGAAAACTCACAGAACTCACCAGCATCCTGCTAACTCAGAGAATTTTGTTGTAAGGACTTGAGCGCTTAAAAGATTCAAAACTTTTAGTTAACATGTGGCTTAAGTTAAAACCTGACCCATACCCTTAATTTTCAGCTAAATGTCCCTTGTAACATATTATTACATGTTCAGTTACGTGTTCTTATAGAAATGTTTGATTTGTTATGAACATAAGTTTTTAAAAAATCTAATTTATTAAACTTTTTCAAAAACAATGCATTCGTTACATAAGTAACAAACATGATTGCACAAGTGATGGGATGTTCCAATACATTAGTATGTGTAATGAATTCATATATGGTAGTTCCATCATAAACCGTGTTTTAGTATATAAATAAAATCATAAGTATACACTTAAGTTAATCCATTCTTTTAATTTTCAAAGATATCTCATTTACCAAAATATCCTAATAAAATTCAACAAACTTATCACCACGAACTGTATTTAGGAAAATGAGATCATACCAATTATAGTATTAGTAGTGGTGCTAATCATCACATTCTTTTACTTTCATAAATCATAAATGATGGTTATTACATAATATTGTTTTCGTATATTCCGAGATTAGATTAACTTATTGTAGACATTTTCTTCATTTACAACTTCCTTATGCTAATCCACATGTAAGGTGAGGATTTTAAAATACAAATAAAAATAACAAAAATATAACATAACATTCTTTGTTTCTACTCCTTACCACACATAACTATAAGTTAGTTATTAATTTATTATAACTATCTCGAAAAACTCAGGTAATTATTTCTAGATCGTTAGTCAAATATATTAAGACTAGCTTTAGTAAACTCGTGTATTATGAGTTGTTAAAAAATATTAAATAAAATAAAATTTTATTAATTATATATCGATATTATAAAATAAGATATGATTGAAATTTTTTTATAATAAATAAAATAAAAGTTCTATAAAATGTTATACTTAAAAAACTTTCTTATTATAACTCTCGATTGTAATTATTTTTTGTTTATATAAATTTTACTTTTTAAAAACACCAATTATAAACTACTTTGTAATTTTTTTAAATTTTGATGTTTTAAATAATTTTCTATTTTTATAAAAAAATATTTCCTTAGTAATAAAATTAGTAAAAATATCTCTTTTTTAATTTATTATAAACTATTTTAATCTAAAAGATACAAATAATATTATTAGTAATTAATGTGATTATTAAATAAGAAAGAGATGCGGGAAAAATTTTGTGAGAATAAATATGATGTTGATATGTGGACCTCCTAGATATATTTTTAATATGATTATTAAATAAGAAAAAGAAGCGAGAAAAAATTTGTGAGAATGAATATGATGTTGACATGTAGACCTTCTAGATACATTTTTATTAGAGTAGAGAGATTAGCTTCCGTTGGTTTTTTTTTTTTTTTTTTGGAACAACAAACTAATATCATTTATTTATATTCTTAAATCTAAATCATTATATATCATGAGATTCGAGCCATCAATCTCATAAGAAGATACATTTTATATGCAAACCTTTTGTTCCCATTGAGTTCTTAGTTTGGACTTACAATCAGGTTATCATCTCTCATAGGCACCATGCCGATTTCCTTTATACACACACGTTATTACATGTCCTATGTTTTCATATCTAATAGTAAGGGAGCATGTGCAATTTAGATCGTTAAATATTTTGCAAAAGAAGTGAATATGGAATTAGAATTTGAATGGCACTTACGCTTGTTCTTTTTTAATAGGTTCTTTATAATATTTGTTGCTTAAACTTCAAACTATAGAAAATGAAGAACAACATAACTCGATCATGGTGAATTAACGCTTCAATAAAAGACAATGGAATATAATTTATAAAAATCTAGATGGCAAGTTCTAATACAAAAGGGAAAAAAACCATATTTGTAGTAGTTTTAGGTTCTAAAAAAACTTTTAAGCATATTATTACTAAAAACAAGAAGTAGATTTAGCAAAAACATTGACAAGTTGGAGTACAAAAAGCATCATACAAAAAGATATGGTGGGTGAGTAAAAAGATCAAAAGTGCATTCAAGTTTTTGTGTAGAAGTTCTTTAAAGGTAATCATTTTGTTTGTAAATTTATTGTATGTTATTTCTATTTATTTAACCCCTCACTTACAAACTTCTATTGTAATGCAAGAAAAGCTAAAGTTGAAAAGTCAAGGTCCAAGGACCCTCCTTGTGGACCCTTTATGCATCACAATTTGTACCCCATGCCTAATTGTTGGTACATTTTGCAAATGACCAATTGAAATGAATACTTTTTGGTTAGGGTAGTTTAGCTTTAACAAGAACCTCCCTCCTCAAAACATTTGTGTATCATATTTTTCCAAGCATATTAATAAATAAAATTTTAATTTATCTACCCTAAAGTTTTTAAATTATTATGTCTACACAAACTATGAGAATGAGAAACGATAAAAGCCTTCTGATGCTAAGTTTTTCTTCAAGTAAAAAAAAAGTTTCCCTAAGCATAAATGTCTTTAAAAAACATTTTCTTGAAAAAACTTACAACAAAATGTATTTCTTAACCATATGTAACTATCTAAGTTTGTCATTTGTTAATTTTGCAAATAATGACAATTGATTGAATACAAGACCATTGTGAGACTTAAACTTAACTTAGATCCTACTAACATTATTTTAAACAAGTACAAACCCTTAAAAAGATGCAACAGTGGTTAAAGCCTTTTACTAATCCTCTCATATTTGTTTAATAGAAGTCATTAATATTAAAGCAAACCAAAAAGAACAAGATTTCACATTTTGTTGTGTTGGAAGTAAAAGTAATTATGCAGGGCCCACTTGGTTGCTATGTTCCAAAACAGCTTCAAGAAAGTCCTTCCTTTGGCTGCCTACCACACACACACACTAAAACACACAAAACCAACACACAGTGTACATTTAAACAAGGAATCATGGTGTATTTTCAAAAAGCTAATCCCCATTATTCATTGCACTTACCACTAAAACAGATGCCACCAAATTCCAATGTGAACAAGTAAACCATAGCAACAGTGAAATCTAAAGTTCTTGAATTAAACTAACATTTTCTTGAAATTTAGGCATAAATTCAAGATTTTGATGATGGGGAAAGTAAAGCATAGAATATGTGAAAGTAGAACTGAAGAAGCAACCTTCAAGGGGTGGTACTGATTTATCTTTAGCAGAGGTCTTAGGTTATAATCTAGTTTCTACTATTTCCCACCGTAACCTCGTAAAGGTCACTTGCCTAACGTTCTGACCCCGTTGGTTAGTACGGTGTTGACGAGTCCCGTGAGTTTTACATTTTATAAAAATAAGAACCAAAGAAGCATGACAATATCTTGAAATAACTAAAAACAGAAGTGTAAAGTTGACTCTGAACTTTCTTGAAAACTAGGCTTAATTTCAAGAATTGGATGGAATAAACAATATAAGCATCACAACATCTTTGAAAACAACTTAAACAAAAATGGAAAATTCACTTCAATATTCTTGAATGAATTGGAGAAAAGGTTCAAAAGTTAAAAACAGTTTAAACAGTAAGATGAAAGATAGAACTCTCACCACTCTTTTGTCCTCTGATAAACAACCAAAAACAAGCTCGATTTGTATGGTTTATGACCCTAATCCTCTTCTGGAGCAGGGAGATTAAGATCAATCATATCAGTATATGCTGCAACCGCGTGTTCCATTGCTTCCATGTGATCAATCCTATCTTCAGAACCATTGATGAAATGAGACCTTTTGTGACCCCCTAAAGCTTGCCCTGATTTGAACATCCTAAAACAAATCGGGCATTTGTGCCCTTTATTCTTTTTTGGTCCCATCTTCTTCTCAAATTTCGCCTTTTGATTGCGAGCAAACTCGCCCTCTGAACTGTTTCCACGCGAATTAAAAGCATTGTTCTTTTTGTGGCATGGTCTATGTCCACCAAGCCCTTGAAATGAACTAAATGTTTTGTTGCAATTCAAACATTCATACTTGTTTCTCTTATATGACCCACGACCTTCTGCATTATATGAACCATCATCATCTCGAATTCTTTTCTTTAAAGAATCATCATACCCGAATTCCCTAAACAACTTCCTTCTGATTTCTTGTTTTTCCTCATAAGACAAGTCTCTATAGTTGAAACCTTTACTGCAATATCCAGAATTCGAATTCTCAATCGCGAAGCTCTTGGTATCATTCTTGTCAAAATTACATTCCTTTCTACTATTCTTCAAGTCTTTTGAAGACAATTTAGTCTCTAAAACAACTGAATCGTTGTCTGAGGATTCCAAAACCGAATGAACACCCGCCCAATTTGCAGAATCTTTAGACAACATCATCAAACACATTGCTACTTCTTCTTGTGCAAACTCATCAATTTCAGAAACAGATGAAGATCCATAGTTGTAATTGCTGTTATTACTATTAGTGTTGGTTAAAGAGAAAGAAGATGGCTTTATTACTACTTTCTTGTACCTCTTTGATTTGGATCTTGTAACACAAACTGGATCTTGCTGCTCGTTTTCTTCGGTATCCGAATAACTATCCCCAATCAACTTATCTTCATGATCAAGATTCTCACTTGTCCATGAATAATCATAATCCTTCAAACTCCTATCTTTCTCAGAATGGAAAGCCATATGACCACATAAAGCTTTCAAAGATTGAAACCCTTTGCCACATTGTTTGCAAACTCTCTCATTAGGTAAAGGTAAAGTTGAAGATGAAGATGCCCTCCAACTCTTTTTAGGGTTCTCTCTTAACCCATAAGAATTTGAGTTCAAACCACCATTATCATTACCATTAATGATCAAAGTAGGATGCTTTCTCATAGGCTCAAATTTATCATCTGATTCAGCTGAATTTGCAGCAGTAGCAGCAGCAATAACATGAGACCTCATATGCCCACCTAATGATTTCCCACTTGGGAACCTTTTATCACACAACTTGCACACAAACCTCAGTTCATCATGATCTTCATCCATCTTGAACTCTTGATTGCAAGATCAAACCTTGAGAAACACCCAATTGAAACAATCAAGAAACAAATGAACCCACAAAAGAAAACATCAGTTTAACCTTACTACATTTGTCAATTTTTTAACCAACATCTTTAGGGCTCAAATCCCCAAAATTATGTCTAAAAGTTCACCAAATCCCCTAATTTTTTAACCTTTCACAGCAGATCACCTCTCTATTTCACTTTGTGGGCAGATCAAGATCACACCAAAACACATAATTTCACCAAATAAAGCACCAAAACACTCCAAAAAACAGTGAAAAACACACAACACCCACAACACTCTGCTATTACAATACTCAAAATTGTTGAAAGATAACAAAATCCCAGAAATTTAAGATGAAAATTGTGCAGAAAAGATTAAGATTTGAGGCAATTAGAGGTAATAAGTAGTGAATTGAGAAATGAAAACAGACTCTACGACTGTTTCATATGTCTGTTTGTTTCTCTCTCTATATATGAGTTGTAGTCGGGGGAGAATTTCATGCATGGAAGCAAAGTGAGGAGAGAGAGGGGTGACACGTGTAATTAAGAGAATGATGTTCGTTGATTTGATCGGACGGTGGATAATTTAGTTGGATCGAATTTGGAGGATCACAGGGCTTTTTTTATGAAATTTTAGAGACTAATAAAGATTGATTAATGGAGTGAAGAACAATTTGTTCCGATTTGTTGGGTATAAGTTATAAAAAGAGGTCTCGTTGTATTTTAATTTGTCAATAATATGTTTAAAAGTAGAGGCTGTTGAGTCTCATAGTGGATTATGAGGTAAAAGTAATAGTAGATTAGTTTGATGTTAGAGTTTAAGTTTTAAGGTTATAAATGTGTTGTATTATAAGTTTGGAGAGTTTAATATGATCTAAGGTGTGTTTTCGTCTTATTTAGGACATCTGGTTTGGTCTTTTTTTAATTGGAGACGAAATAGTAAATAGATTGGATAAGATTTTCATTAAAAATATACTGATCTGAAACAAATAAAGTTATAGGTTTGAGTGTTTTTCTTTTGTCTTCTAGCGTAATTGTTTGTTTAATTCCATGAGATAAAATACGATTCTTGATTCATTAGTAATAGTAATCGAAGGGTTATTTATATGTCTACAACCTTTTGATTGCTTGGTACATGACACACCTACAAGACAACCCAGTCAGCAGGGGAACGTAGAAGACGACAACTCCTGGCAACACCTTTGGATCTCAGCACTTGGCCTCTCTCTCTCTCTCTCTCTCTCTCTCTCTCTAGCCGTCTCTCGTCTATTGAAGATAGAACAAGATCAACCCAGTCGGCAACTCCCAACAATACCGACTTACGCCTCTCTCTACCGTTCTATCAAGATCTCTTTACACCGATGGATTACAGAAGAATACGAACATGTGGCCGGATTAAAAGGGAAGGGTGTGCAGGAAATAAAAATCCACAAACCTTGGTGGTGGTCACAATACAAAAAGCTCAAACATAACTATTCATCAAAGTTTGCTATTCATATATACTAAATTATACAATATATTTGTTAACTTCTGAATTCAACATAAATATAAACACGTCAATTCCTAGTATAACTTGATAGATAATATCCATAATGTATTTCAGCAACAAAAAAAATAGATGACAGAGGATAAAAAATAGGGTCTCTAAAAGGATTATGTATAGAAACAAAAGTTAGGGCTTCTACAAATATGGTCTAAGGGTATTATAGTAAATTAATATATATTTAACTGTTAAAGTTAACGTTCATTTATTTTATGGACCGTAAATGTTACAAATTGGCAAAAAGTTAATACCAAATCTTTGTTTTTTCAAAGTTTTGAAATGAAAACCGTTATTTTGCCCAAACCGTAGGGACTGTTTGTGTAGTTAATTCTTATCATAATTTAATCTATAGTAAAAGTGTTATTTATTAAAGTTATTGATAACCCACAATCGCATACCAACATACGCACAAGCTGTTTTACATTTTGACATCACTAAGAGGCTGTTTGACAGCCTCTTAATCAGCCTCTTAATGGTTCAGATGTCTGAATGGTTCAGCACTTAATGGTTCAGACTGTTTGTTTCGTGAGCACATGTCTGAATGGTTAAGAGATTTACCTCTGAATGGTTAAGCATCATACTGATGCTGAATGGTTAAGAGGTCTAATGCTGAATGGTTAAGACATATTATCTAAATTGGTCAGACATTTGTCTTTGAATAGTTAAATTATA